>JAADVF010000077.1:0-65860 GCA_023334555.1 Elongisporangium undulatum | reverse complement strand
TTTTATTCGTATTTTGATTTGCGGTTTGTAAACCATATGTTCTGTGATCGCTTCGTTATTAAAGGTCATCTCTCCCGATATATTGTCTTATTCAACATAGGGCTACAACAAAGGTATGCTTAGCGTCAACATTCCAATTTAATTTGTATTGGGGACAACTCTTTGTGTTACCCTATTCGTCGACCTAGCTCGAAGCGGCCATACGGTGGTATACAAACTCTAGTATAAAGACCTTATGTTGTATTATACAACATAACGGGCGGGAATCCGAGTCGGACTGGGAGGGGGGGCTAAAAGCATACTGTGACTATGATCACAAAGAACGAAGCGAAGAGAGCGATACAATAAGCGACACGGTCTGATTATTGATCAGCAGCCTTACACAGCCGATTGATTTTCAAAAATATGTTTATGGTAGCGGCACTGCTTACACACTGCTAAACCAGCAACCATGATCTTGAATACGATGGCAGAGATAATGAATATCCGCGATTGCATTTTCCAAGTCTTCGATTTCGTCAATATTGTGGGTTTCATCCTCGAGCAGACGCTGCAAAACGGATTGCAAGATCTGCGAGATGCTCAGCATTTTGACTTCGCATGGTTATTCTATATTAATACAGTATGCGTGAGATTAAAAACATACCTCGCTTCGAAGACTGTTTCATGTTCGCCATCACCAAACTCAAGGTCTTCTCTCGAATCTTAGCGTCAGACTTCAACTTATCAGTGTCGAATATAATTGGCTTCACGTTGATTGGTGTGATTGTTGGAGTGTAAACTTTGTAATAATTAATTGCTCCCTCCGTCCCAAAATACTGTTCCTATTCTGCAAATCCAATGTCCCAAAAAACTAGTCCTATTTGATGATTGGTGGAATTCAGTGTAAACACGATTTGATTGGATAAAACAAGCCAATCAAATTTACGTAAGTGATACGCAGTTGGTCTGGAAAAATGGGTGACTTGAAATTTGTATAGAGTTTTCCTTCTGCTCGAGGATTAAAGTGCCTCTGATGAGCAAATTAGGTAAAACTACAGCTAAATGTAGGCTAAAAACACAGTGAAGGTCTATGGTATATTTTATAAGAGGTTGTCTCAGTAAAAACGCTTAAAAATGGCTTTTTACACAATCGGAACAGTATTTGGGGACAGAGGGAGTATCATCATTAACGACTGGCTCCTCATCAGTTGTATCAACGTATTGAATGCCCATTTTTTAGGTATATACATCTGAAATATATTTAAGATAATGTAGAAACGATGTAATTATCTTCATTCATGTGTCGTTCTTTGCGATTGACGCTTAGATCGTACCGGCTCACTGACTATCTACACACTGTTATTTTCTATATCTACAAATCTCTATATTTTTTGCCAGAGTCTCAAAAAAATAACACAGTCTAAACACTCTGTTCTTCTAACCACCGCTAGTGCTTCTGCGATCGAACGTGAACATGGTGATTTGCAGCAGAAAATTTGCCGCCACAGTCACAATTGGATCGAGCTGCTGGTCGGGCTTTAGAAATTGCTTCCCATTGTTGCTTATTTGCCTTATAGTATTCCTTATTGTAGTCCTTGAAACTCTCTTTATTATTTGCTCGATAATCCTTTTTTCGCAGCTGATCTATCGTAAACGTATTATTCTTATTTACTGCTGTTTTCCTAAATTTTGCTATCCAAAGTTGCTCATATGTTTGAAGATGCTGTTGATCTACAACCTCATACTCCTTCACGAGAGTGATCTTGAATTTTTCGATGCCGTGAGTTTTGAAGTATGGAAAGATTGACATCTGTGTATGCTTGCCTTCAACCCAACGTCGAAAGTTATTTTTGTGTCCTTGCCAACGCCATGACAATTTGTTGATAGTAGAACCAATATAGCATAGGTCACTTTCGAGATGAATGATTCTGTAGACTCGGCCAACCATTTTATTTCTCTAACTGGATTTCCAATTTTTATCGTTTCTATATATTGATGAATATATTTATCAGAAATAAAATTAATTAAGTCGGTTCGTCGCTTTCCTGCTGCGCTTCCTCCATGCTTCTGCTTGCTTCTGTGACTGAGAACAATCTCAAAATAACCTCACTTGAGGTTTTATACTGAGTTCCAGCTGCACCGTGTCATGCCGCAAAACTGTACCTTCCATCGGTTTTCTATGTTGCGGCGCGCTAAGTTCACCTGAGATGGCTGCTGCGAACTTAACGAAGGATATGGTAAATCCAAACTACCTGGTAAACATGATAGGTCTGAGTGTGACGGCAAGGACATGCTAAATGTAGTGGGTGACGGTCGTTAGCTAAGCCGGCGTGAGCTGAACCTGGGCTCTCTATGATCAGAGCAAGACTAAACGACTCCTCAGGAGACTGTCTGCCTCACTGGATGGATCTGGAGCCGTACTTCCGGCGGCTGTGATCTGGCATCCCAGAGCCCTTTGCAATTGCGCATACCAACCGAACGGAACGACACGAACTGAAACGGGATTTGCGGCTTTGGTGGGCGGTACTGTTGGCCGCACGCCATCCAGTGTACAATCCCCAATTCGATCGTGTCTTTGGCGCAGTGCATGTGTTCTGCAAGCGTCGTTTGCTGAACTTCCACATGAGCTGATCAAGGACTCTTTCTGAGCAGCAAAGGCGCAGTCCGCCACAGCGTTTACAGTACGGAAGTGTACATGTGTGCTCTGTCAAGTTCCGCTCTTTGCGCTGATGTCTGGGCGCACGATGTGACGCATGTGCGTGCAGAAAACCACGTGTATGTCTGCGCTCTTCTACATAAGAGCCGCTGGCAGTTCACTTAGTCGTCAAACGCCGCTCGAGCAAACAGCAGCTGGAAGGCGGCGGTATGTAACGGGTGCGAGTGTGAGTGGCGCCACGCCGTCGGCCGGTCGCCTCGCACGACTGACATTAAGGCTCGGACTGCGACAGACCGGACCAGGATGTGTGGTTGAAGCCATCGATAGTAAATGCAGGTATCAAGGCCCAGGCTTCCACGAATGCACAAATCGCATACGAACGCGTGAAAATCCAAGACGACCGGCCGACAAAAAGCCTCAGCTGGGCCGTCTGATCAAGGCGCTCACTGACTCTACGACCGCCCAAGATTGCTTAGGCTTCTGAACTCAAGCCGCACGTGAAAATCGAACGCTCTGCGCCTCCGTCTGGTCGCACAGCGTTTCGCTCTATCGAAACTCAGCCCAAGAAGCCAGCCATGCGTTTGGCTTGTGGAGACAGCCTACATACATGGAGCTCGTCCGCTCCCCTCCTCGTCCGCTCCACCACCCCGCTTTGCCTTCATATCTCGAGCAAGATCCGCGACCGAGACGACAACATCACTCGCCCCTTCGATATCACATGTCCCACGTCCAACTCAGTCTCCCCGGCGAATCTGTTTGTGTTGCTTTGTCTTCTTGCATTTTTTTCCAAGCAATTTGGCAAGGAGCACAAATCCTGGTCAAGTTGATTCAAGCAGAATACACGAAAGGACCTGTCTGCTGCGCATACTCAATTCAAGTGACCAGGTTCCTTCTCCGTCTCTCCCTAGCCCTCGAAACAGAGGGTAGGTGTCACAGGGCCGAGTCGCGAGGTTTTTTTTCACCCCTCCCCCTTCCACCTGGGCCTTTTTTTCGTAGGGGAGCTGAGCGGAGCGGGAGGGGAGCGGAGCGCCGGCCGTGCGGCCCAGAAGCCCGACTGTCACGTTGTGGGCATTTCCAATTCCTTCCCGAGCGGAGATCCGAGTCTGACCATGGGCACCAACTCCACCACGAGCGACCGCGGACCCGCCTCGTTGGCGGACGAGCCCCCAAATGCGCCCAAGCGAGTCCAGCTTACGCGGTCAGCCACCACCTCCACCGAGGCCGAGCCGGCGGATACAGTCAACAACCGCAACTCGACCGCACTCGAGCGACCGGCCCCCGCAAGCCGCGCGCAGAGTATGCCGCGCCTGACAGCCAGTCTGACCGCCCAGCACGCGCACACGACCCACGGCGCGTCCACGGTGGTCACGATGCCCACGAGCACGAGCCACAATAGCAGCAGCACCAGCGCGACGCAGGGCCTCATCTGGCCCGTGTCGAGCTCCACGCGGTCGTCGCTGCCGCCGTCGTTCTCGACCACGGCCAGCGGCGTGAGCCGCCGCAGCGGTAAGCCGCGCCCGGCCAGCAGCGCCATCGTGCTGGACCGGCGTCTGCTGCAAAAGTACGAGCAGGTGAACCACGAGATCGACCGCATCGTGCGGGAGTCGCAGATGGACAACCCGGAGAACAGCTCGATGCTGCGGCAGGTGCGCGCGGAGCTGCGCAAGGTCAAGCGCAGCTCGTCGGCCATGATCCAGTCGCAGAAGGAGTTGCTGGACAAGATGGACAAGACGGAGCGCAGCGGCCTGCGGCGGCTGTTCTCGATCAATCGCCAGGGCAAGATGGAGAAGCTCAAGCTCAAGCTCTGCGACAAGCTGTCCGAGTCGGTCAAGGTGGACGAGGAGCTCATGCGGCTGGAGCGCAAGTCGTCCATGCTCTCGCGCACGTCCTTCGACGCCAGCAGCAACAACTACTTCAACCCGCTGGACGCGGCCGAGGAGCTGCTGCAGCTCGAGCGCGAGAAGCAGGACATTCTGAACAACCTCTTCAGCGCCATCGACATGCCGGACGTGCACGAGCTCAACTCGCGCATCGCCATGTACTCGTCCGAGATGAAGGCCTGCGAGTCCATCCACAAGCAGGTCGAGCGCACGGCTGAGCTCTACCGCCAGGCATTGCATCTCGTGCGCGTGTCGCTGGCCGCCGTTGTCTCGCCGCACTACTCGGGCTCGCTCAAGGAGTTTGTCCAAGGCCCGTACCCCATGGCCGTGGAGGCCAGCCATCTGATCGAGGCCGCATCGCACGCCATCCAGCCCGAGTCCCGTCGGCGGTACGCGCATTTCGCGCCCGAGCTCAGCAGCGTGCACATGCCCAAATTCCCGCAGGCCATCACAGACTTTGCGCGTCGCGCGCGTGCCAACTTTGACCCGCACAGTGCGCTGTCCATGGAGGGCATGCGCAAGCTGCGCAACGCTGAGAACGTGATCATGCTCATGCAGCGCGTGGTGATCGAGAAGCTTGAGGTCATCGAGGCGTGGAAGACCGAGGTGGAGAAGGACCTGAGCCAGGCCGAGACGAACCACCAGAAGCTCGAAGCTCGGCTGGAAGAGCAGATGGCCGTGCTGGCGCGGTCAGTCTCGGTGTAAAATGGATGTGTGTCTCTCGCGTGGTGTTGCGTTCTCGCCCCTCCAGGTCCCCTCAAGACGCAGTCAAGCGGAGGAGCTTTCCTGCGTGCATGCAATGGAAGCCCCTGGGCAGCGGCGGAAGGCAGGCAGTCGAGTGTAGCTGTCTGCCGGTCGACTGCTCGAGGGCTTCCGATGAAGAAAGAAAATAATTATTTATTGCACGCAGCAGAATTGATTGGGCGATGGAGATCTGCCGTGGTGTTGCGTCTTGCTTCCTCTTCTCCTTCTTCACACCCAGATCATGCACGGATGGAGCCATCCCGCTCTGAAGAAACCGAAATGCAGCCGAAAGTGTGGTATTGCACATCACGCACCCATTGTGGAACTGCTGCGTCATCAATTCCACATCGCGAATGGAAGTTCGAGGTCTGAAACCGCTATTCCACTGGCGTGGCTGTTAATTTACAGCTTGAGTCTGTGGTGTCGTTGGACAAACAATGGTGCAGTGTGCAAGAATGAAACATTCCCAAAGAACGCCAGCAGACCAACCATGGAGAGTTATGCTCTCTGATGAGCATGCTCCAACGAGAGTCTGGTTGTTGTGACGTAGATCTTGATTTGGGGAACGGAAGGAGCTACACGGCGCATTGTCCATTATTCCTAAACACCAGCACTGGTCGCAATCGATTGATTCAAAGTTTTGCAGCTCCCTGCTTCGTGATATCTGCCAATTCACGGCTTCGTGCGGTTTCTCCGTTCCAGGGAGTCGCGCACTGATCTCGAACCCATTCACAACGCGAAGAACACTTGTTCATCTGTTGAAGGCATGGCAAAAGCTTCTACCCAGTTCGAGTTTCCAGTCAAGCACTGCTTTCGCACTAGAAGCGATCGCTCTGTGTGTACTCGGGCGTGCTTCGATACTTGCAAAACCAAAGTTCGCTTTTCTTCGGCTTCCAGTGGAGACTTCATCGCGAGAGAATTAACGGCCGAACCAGTGACACTGGTCCGAGATTGCTGATTCGGGATCAACACAACACAAACCAATCACATTACCATGCAAAATTAACCAGCAACCGCGATTCTTCCCTCAGTAATCCTCGTCGCTGCAATCGCTTTCCTCGTAGATCGGGAGCACGGCGGCTGACATCGGCGGGCGACTGTGGCGCGTTGGCACATGGTTCATGGCCATGGTGGAGCCCTGCTGCTTGGGAAAGTACGCACGATGGTCCGCTGGGAACCCCCAGTTCGAGCGGCAGAACCGGTTGCACTGGTGATGCGCGAAGAACGTCGAGATTCCGCGCGGACCGAGATCCGTGGGCCCGTACGCCTGGGAATTGTTGCTGGACATGACCACGGGGTCCGTCAGCACGAAGCCCTTGCGGTAGCTGCCGCCCTGCAGATCGCATAGCAGAACCTGCTTGTTGGAGATATGGTACGAGAAATGGCTCAGCGCTTGCATGGCGTCGGTCCAGGCCGACGACACGCGCGGCGTCCAGCCAGAATTCGAGTTGAAGTTCTCAAAGTTCTTGATCATGGGCTCGATCAGGCAGCGCTCCTTCGAATACTCGAACTCCCACACGGTCGGCATGTTCAGCTGGATCTGCTGGTCGATGATCCCGGCGCGGTTGAAGCTGTCCACAAGCTGCAACGCTCGGTTCACGGTCTTGAGCTCCGTGTCGAAATACGCGTCCTCGAAGACGCTGCCGGTCTTGAACATCTTGGCCACGCACGCCGCGCCCTTGCGCATGCCCTCCGTGTACTCACCTCTGTAGGCCAGCTTGAACCGGCCCTGCGCAAACAGGCTGGACCGGTCGATGGTCGCTCGGCAAGACACGTTCTCTCGGCCGGAGCTCATGGCTCGCACTCTGAGAATATTGAATGCCAAGATAGAGAATGTACACAAGGTTCCGAAAGAAAAAACAAGTCTTTCATAATTTATATTTTGGATATTCTGAAAACAATGTTTTGCCATGTGTATGTTTCATATACCTTTGAAATCGAATATTTAAAGAGCTTTTACTGAAAACTGGAGTTATCAGCGGATGCAATACGAATGGCCTGCGACTACTTCTCCATCTCTCACTGCTCAGTCCGTCTCGCTGTCTTCCTCCGCAATCGTTGTGGTCGCCACGGTCATGGACTCCCGACTCCAGCGGGTCGGCAGATGCTTGAGCTCCATGGTCGAGCCCTTGCGCTTCGGGTAATAGACTCGACGGTCCTCGGGGAAGCGCCATTCCGGGCGACAGTATCGATTGCACTGGTGGTAGGCAAAGAAGGTCGAGATGCCGCGCGGGCCGAGATCTGTGGGTCCGTACTGCTGCTTGGACGCATCGTCATTAGACATGATCACGGGGTCCGTCAGCACGAATCCGTCTCGGTAGCTGCCGCCCTGCAGATCACAGAGCAGCAGCGTTTGCTTGGAGATGTGGTACGAGTAATGGCTCAGCGCCTGCATGGCGTCGGTCCAGAGCGACGACACGCGTGGGGTCCAGCCAGAGTTCGAGTTGAAGTTCTCAAAGTTCTGGATCCTGGGCTCCACCAGACACTTCTCACGCGTCTCCACAAACTCCCAGACCGTCGGCAGGTTCAGCCGCAGCCGCTTGTCAATGATCTTATCGCGGTTGAACTGCGTCACGATCTCCAGCGCCTTGGCCGAGACCTGGAGCTCCGTGCCAAAGAACGAGGCTTGGAACGCGCTGCCCTTCTTGAAGACCTTGACGACGCACGCTTGGTCCTTGCGCTTGCCCTCCGTGTAGTTTCCCGAGTACGCCAGCTTGAAGTGGCCCTGGGCAAACAGCCGAGTCGTATCGGCCTCTGCCTTGTGCGAAATGTTTTCTCGAGCAGAGCTCATGGTGGCTTGCTTGAGTCGGTTAGAGTCCAAAATGCGCTTTGAGTGAGAGCGCGCGGACGTAGCATGAGACAGGAGTCGAGTAGCCTTTTTCCTGAGGTTTAATCAAGAGTTTCCAAGCATGAGCTCAAGAGCACAGGCCTAGTTGATGGGCAGCGTTCAACTTCCATTGATTCAAGTCTCTGTCAAAACTGAAAGAATAGCCTGTTGGTTACCATCCATCTCCATCGCCATGAGATTGGCGCTGTCATGGAGTCTCGACTCCAACGGGTTCGCAGATGATGATGAAGCTTCATGAACGATCCTTGTTTCTTCGGATAATACGCGCAGTGATCAGTGGGCAGGCTCCAATCGGAATGGCGGCACTGATTGCACTGATAGCGCGCGAAACACGTCGCTATGCCTCGTGGTTCGAGATTCGTGAGCCCACACTCCTTGGCGCAATAGCTTGACATGATCACTGGGTCCGTCAGGCTCAGGGTCTGCATGGCGTCGGTCCACTACGTTGAAATCAGAATTCGAGTTGAAGTTCTCAAACTGCGCGATCATGGACTTTGCGAGGCAATTCTCACCCGTCTTCTCAAATTCCCACATTGTTGGCATGTTCAGTCGAACGTGCATATCCATGAGCTTGGCTCTGTTGAAGCTTTCCACAAGCGCAAGTGCCCTGCTCTGACGCATGCTTCTCCCGTGCACTTGCCATGTGTATACTCGCCTTCGTATACCAGCTTGAGATGGCCTTGAGCGGATACGCGTGACCAGACCAGCAATTGTCTCACGCATTGTCCTCTCAGGCCAAACGCACACGGTCGCAGTTTTTCAGTGTGGCTCACATCAATCTTCAAGTACCAGTGGCAGCGATGCCTTCGACACCCGAGCATCAACGGCAGATGACAATGAAGTTCCATCTGGTGACAACCACGCGCTTCATTCCATGGTCGAATTCGTCCATGATCAGCTCGTAGTGTCGTGGGTAGCACTCGCGAATGTAGAACTGATCTCGCTCGTAGTCATCCTGCGTGGGAAGAAACGCTGGGAATTTCATTGCCTGCTGCTGTTGATGCAGCGTTCGTGACAGGAAGCCCAGCTGAGTTGTGCACCAACGCGTACCCTCTTTCCACACAATAAACCCGCAAGCATGGATACTCGTCTCTATTGATCTACGTCTCCTTATACCTCCTCCACAAAGCTTGAGGCGCTCGCGCTCCCCCACAGAAGAGGGTATCCAGCTGCTTCCAGTTTGCGCTTGAGCTCCAGGCCGTGCTCCATTGACTGCGTCTCGACCACGCACTTGACGGCTACGTTCGACACAGATGCGTGCACCCACGCGCGCTCGTGATAAATATCCTTGATGCTCACGCCGGCCTCCCACAGCAGGTTGGACAGCTGCGCGATGCCGCCCGGTCGGTCACTCACAGTGGCCACAAACCGCATCAGACGGCCATCGGCGGCCAGACCGCGCTCAATGACGCGGCCGAGTACGGTCGTATCGATGTTGCCACCACATAGCGGCAGCACCACACGCTTGCCCTTGAGCTCCGGCAGAGTTTCGTCGATGAGCGCAGCCAGGGAGCAGGCACCGCCGCCTTCAACCACGACCTTCTCCTGCTCCACGAGGCGCAGAACACTGAGCGCGATCGCTCGCTCGGAGACCGTCACGACCTTGTCCACGCGGCTGCGAGCGATCTCGAACGCGTTGGATCCCACACACGGGACAGCGAGACCGTCCGCCAGCGTTGGTGACGTGGGCACATTGACTGGAGCTCCATGGGCAAGCGCTTCAGTGAAGCTAGGGCACAGCGCAGGCTCAACTCCCTAATCCAAGCGCAAACGAAGGGTCAGAACACTTGCATGGGACGTTGTTCTTAGTGCAAGCAATGGACGTACAATGACTTGGACGTTGGGCGCCAGCGTCTTGACAGCGAGAGCGATGCCAGCGATGAGGCCGCCCCCACCGACAGGAACGACGATGGCGTCCACGTCCGGCACCTGGTGCAGGATCTCGATGCCCATGGTGCCAGCTCCAGCGATGATGTCCCGGTGGTCAAAGCCGTTGATGTAGGTGAGTCCTTCGTCGGCCGCATACTCGTCCGCCTTCTCGCGAGCTTCCAGGATATGCGAGCCGTGCAGGATCACGCGCGCGCCGAGGTCCTGGCAGCTCGTGATCTTGGTCAGAGGCGCGATGTTGGGCATGACGCACGTCACGGGGATGCCCAGCAGCTTTCCGTGGTACGCGAGCGCGAGTGCGTGATTGCCTGTAGCCAACAACAGAGCGAGTCAGTCCATGGACTCGGTGGTGGCCATGGAAGCTATCGTGCCGTATTACCGGCTGAGGCGGCGATCACGCCTCGCTTCTTGGCCTCGGGCGACAGCAGCAGCAGCGCATTGCGTGCACCTCGCTCCTTGAAGCTGCAGTCGAGTCATTCAGTCACAGCAACAGCTACCACGAGGCGATACTATCGGACGACTGACCTGCCAGTCATCTGTCGGTAGTCCTTCTTCAGGTACAGCTCGTAGCCCATGCGCTTGGACAGCATCGGAGAGTACTTGCACGACGTCTGCTGGATGCCTAGAGCCGCCTCATCCTCAGTCTACCACTCATGCACACAGACATGCTTTACCAGCTCTACGCACCATCGCGAATGCGATAGCTGGCCGTGCTGATGTCCTCGAACGAGATTTGCTCTGCGGTCGCCATGTCCCAGCGTCAGTCAAGCCCGCGTCTCAAGCACAACAACAGAGACCGCAGTACCTGGCTCGGAGGAGAAGGCGCGCACGAGGCGGAAGGAGGAGGAAGCAGTTGGTCGTCGAACGCGCAGCAGTGAGATCATGGCGCTCGTCTCTCTGTGATGGCTGGCAAATCGCACTGTGGCTGCGGCATGTTGTAGTTGAGACCCCTGGGTGGTACATGGTACCACCTCCTGCGCCCTTTGCGGGTGCCATCCCATCAGGCTGATTGGATGGGCCGTGAATGCATGACCAAGATGAGAAGTGTGCTCGTCACGCTCTCTCGCTGTGCCCAGGGGATTGTAAGGCCTGGTGACAGACACGACGTCGATCGCATGCGTTCATTTAATCTATTGGCAATGCTATTGTTGGGCTTCTTCTAGAGGTACTTGTTCACGTGGGCCAGCAGCTCCTGCTCCTCGATGGACGCGCCCAACGGCGGGCCGGTGCCTCCGAGGTCCGACGGCACGTTGTCCTCGTCAATGAGCGTGAGCATTTCCTTCAGGATCGCGCTACCCTTGAGCATATGTACCTACAAGAGAGAGAGAGAGAGAGAGCGTGTGTGTTAGCCATTGCGCATACAGCCAAGAGCCCCATGCATCCTCACCTTTTCACGCGTCACGGGGTCAATCAGCGGCTTGACCATGCGCCAGATCATGTTGAACCAGCCGGGGATGTTGATGATAAAGATATGCGCGCTGCGCTCCGGGTAGTGCGCGCCCGTGAAGCTGGACGCGCGCTTGATAAAGTCCAGCACCTCGCCGCCGAGGTCCGACATGCCGATGCCCGTGACATCCAGCACGGTCACGGAGCGGCCCGTATCGCTCGGCTCGATCACGCGCCAGAGGTACTCGGTGATGTACATGTAGTGTCGCAGCAGGTCGTCCAGCGACAGACCCTCGCGCTTGAGCGCCGGGAGATTGATCTTACCCGGCTGCTCGTAGTACACGGGCAGCCCGGCCTTCGTTCGGCCGTGGAAGTACTGCGGGTAGAACTTCTTGATGGTCGAGAACGTCGGATGTGGGTTCACGAGGATGTTGTCCACGTTGTTCTCGGTGCGCCACTCGAGCGTGGCCTCGTACCGCTGTCGACCCTTCTCTTCGTCGCCCTTCTCGGCATCGATAAAGCGGTGCGAGAACGGGATGGGCCCGCCGCTAATGGCATTCTTGGGCGTGTCGAGCACCTGCACGTCTTCCGACATGGGCGTGGACTCGGCGCTGGCGGTTGTGACGGTCTCGAGGTCTTGGTCCGACTCAATCACCTCGATCTTGTTCACCCGCAAATAGAAAAGGAGGTTGCTGGATGGTCCATTGGCTGCGGGCGCTCGAACTGGAGCTGCCACTTGCTTGGGCGCTGACAACAAGGCCATACTGCTGCGCTGCTGCGAGTCGTAGGCACTGACCAGGATAGATGAGGCGTCAGGCATGCTTCAGAGAGAGAAGAGTTGGAAGCCCACGTCCTTACCTCATGGCAAACTGGGTGATCTGCGAGATGGACAGCACGATGCCCAGCACGATAGTGATCTGCATGAGTCCCTCGAACGGCATCGCGACGGAGAACGACACGATGCAGCTCAGTAGATAGAGCCCACACAACACACACGGGAAGGCGACGGAGAACGCGGACGCAGTACTGGCCGGCACAATCGGCTCGATCTTGGTCGGCACCGCGGGTGTGGCACGCATCCACGCGTCATCCTGAACGCACCGGAACGAGACTGAACAAGGCGAAGCACACGAGAGTGCATGAGTCGCAGCACATACACGAGCACCACCAGCGCCAGCCATACGCTCTACGCACCGTGGACCTTGGTCACCGCCACGATGTTTGGTCGCAGATCTCGGCTTCTCGATGGCGTGGTCATCACGATCTCCTTCTCGGCCGTGAGCAGCGTCTGCAGATTGTCGCCCAGCATGTGCTGCGGGATGTGGAGCTCGTCGCCGTCGCTCAGGACTAGGATGCAAAAGTCCTTTCGATGGAACGCGCCCAGCTCCACGTCCTTGAGCAGCTCCACACTGCGCGTGACCAATCGCTCGCGCGTTGTCTTGGGCGTAAAGTCCGAGGTCGAGGCCACGCTGATCACCACGACCTTGGGCGTCGCCTGGTGTGGCATTGCGCATCAACAACTCAATGAGCCTTCGCAGCCGCTACAAGACAAGAGTAGAGCGTGGCAAACCTGTGCTTCGCATTCGGCTTCCTCTTCTGGCAGCTCGTCTGGGATTGTCTCTTTGAAGTTGCTCGAGGCGGCCGCCACGAAGCTCTGGACGGCATCCACAGACCAACGCGGCGCGAAGTTCACGCCCTTGGCGATGTGCTGCGCGTGGTTGATGGCGCTGACCCAGCTGGTGGCGGTCTCGAGCGAGTCTGCCCGCAGAAACAGCAGCAGCGCGTTCTTTTTCTGAGCATGCGCACGCAGTGGAACACAGAGTGATGAGCGGATCACGCGCGACTCCAGCGAGAAAGGGCTGATGACCATGCGCTTACCGACAGCACGGCGCAAAAGTACGAAGGCACGCCTGGCTCCACTGCTCCATAGGGCGCGTCGTCTGAAGAGACGTACTTGGCGAATCCAATGTCGGATAGCGGGACCTACAGCCATGGTATACGTGTCGTCGGTATCAAAGACACGTCAAGGCGCCAAATGATCACACGCCATGCATGCATCATCCTACCTGGCCGCGCTCCTTGCCGAAGAGCTCGCTCTCTTCGGCCTTACGGTAGTAGTGCAGACTGCGCGTGGACAAGATGAACAGGCGCTTGGCCCACCCGCCACGCACGGCGCCGTCACGTCGTTTGTCCAGCGACCCGGAGGCCAGGATGCCCAGATGCGTGCCGGGGAACAGCCCCGGCAGCGCCACCGTGCGGAAACTCTGCAGCGACTTTTGCGTGAAGGACCCGGAGGAAGAGTTCACGCGGCTCAGGCGGCCGGCGTGCAGCGGCGGCGACAGCGTCGGCACGGGCTCAGCGGAGCTGCTCATGCTGCGCGGCGATCCTGCGTCGATTGCGATCGCACGTGAGTGTGGGGGTTATGTAATGCCGTGCGGCCACACCATTGGCTGAAATTCGGAGCGTGCGGTGATTGGACGAAGTCGTTGGTTAATGTGGTCCACGTTAGATCAGGTCTATTTGCTGTTTTCTGAGAGGGTGCTCTATTTCGAGTAACTTCAATCGACGTGTCCCAGGTCACGTAGGACCATCACTCTACTTTCGAGGCAGTTCACGTGCTCCCGATCTGGGCTTTTCCCAATCTGGTGGATGATGGGAATACAGAGATTCAAGTGATGCGTGGAGAGTTCCCTGGCCCCTTTAGGCTGAGTGGGATGAAAGCGATTGTGGGTGATCTGGGCTACCGAAGTGTGGATCATTGTAAATAGCAGAGGCATCCGTGGTGGAAATCTGATAAAACCCAGCAGTTGGACAGGGACTCTTATTCAGAGCAGCCGCAATTCTGGTCATTTTTCTCACCCACGGATTGGCTGTTTTGGATTCTTTGCCCTAAACGCCGCATGCCTCCAAGAGGTTGGAATAATCTCCTGTCAAACTCGATGCAGTTCTGGTTTCATCAGAATGCCCAAGATATGAAAAACAACGTCCTGAGATCCCCTCTTTGATCTGAGGAAACTTGCTCGACAATTCAATATCATATCTGCGTGGATATCATATTCGTGCGGATTTTCCTTCTTCGTGTTCTGGAAGTTGGAAAAAAAGGTGCGTGCGTCAGGAAAGGAAGGGGGGGGACCTCAATATCGAGGTTTTTCATATCTTCCTATCGAGGTTATTTGCCTTTTCCCGTATGCTGGAGCGCCTTCACTTCGAGAACAGCCGCCCAACCGCCGCACCACATCCCGAAGGAAGAGAATCCCCCATACAAGAGATCATGGCTGAAGCAAGACTCACGGCGCTCAAGATCGGCTACAAGGGCGAGATCCACCGCCTCCGCGTGGACCTGGCCTCCTTCAACCTGGAGCAGCTCAGCGCGCTGTTCACCGAGACCTTCGAACTGCCCGCTGGGTCGTTCGTCGTGCAGTACAGCGACCCGGAAGGCGATCTGCTGAGCGTGTGCTCGGAGGCCGAGTTTGCCGAGGCCTGCCGCGTGTTCCTGTCGAGCAACGATGCGGTGAAGTCGCTGCGTTTTGTCGCGGCCTCGCGCACGCAGGTGGCGTTCCAGGAGAACGTAGCCGACCCGATCCTCAAGGCCATTGAGAAGCTCGTGGAGACGCTCAACGCCGCCATGGAGAAGGTCAAGCATGAGCAGTGGGCCCAGCGTGCTGCCACGCAGGCCCAGACCGGCTTCGATGCCACCAAAACGGTGCTCCACCGCGCTGCGCTTGACGCCCGCGAATCGTTCGTGGACGCTCGTCAGTCGATCCAGGAGATCCCGTTCGACCAGCTGCTGAAGGAGACCACGGAAGGCATCAAGTCGGCCGCCGAGGGCATCAGCGTGTTTGCCAAGGAGGTTGTTGGCGAGATCAAGAATTTCCAGTATCCGGCCCAGGCGGCCACGGTCGTCCCGGAGACGGAGGTCACTGTGGAGGTCGAGGAGACCAACCAGGTTGCCCCTGTTGAAGTGGCCGAGGCCACGCCTGTCGAGCTGGCCCAGGCCGCGTCTGGCAGTGACAGCGAGTGGGAGGAGGTCGCTGAACAGGCGTCCATTGAAGTTGCCGCCCCCGTGGAGGAAGCCCCCATTGTGGTCGAAGTGGTCGCGCCCGTCGTGTCGGCGGAAGAGCTGAAGTGGACTGAGGAGATTTCGCTCGTTCGCTCCATCTTCCCGGACGTGCAGGCCGCCCAGATTATTGAGCGCCTCGAGCAGTGCAACGGCAACGTGGAGGTGGTCGTGAACGCCCTCATGGAAGAAATGTAAGCTGCTTTGTCTATCTCGCAGCAATTGCTCCTCCCCCTGCTTTCTTCTCGGCCTTTTGCTCCGCCCGCCAGCATTTAATCGAGGTCTCTGGACCTTCCGTCTCAATCGCAGCGACGGCAGCTGCGCTCTGTAGCTCGCGTGCTGCTTAACTCGGCCGAATGCATTTAGTTATTTACGTTTCCTTTCATCTCTGTCCTTTGGATCTTTCGTCCTATTGCTGCTTAAATACGCCTTGGGCCTGCCCATGATGCTGCTGCATGAGCTCATTTGCCCACGCTGCGGATATCAAAGCCCACGGAGAAGTCGGCCATGCGGGGAGTCGGCGTGCGTGGCTGCGGCAGATTCGGCAGGTAGTCGACCTTGGGCGGTGAACCGCTGCCGCCTCCTTGTTGCGTGAGCTGCTCGACCACGCGCTGCTGCTTCTTGGCCTCGACCATTTTCTTCATGACGCTATCGCGCTGCCATGACGACGTGAGCACCTGCCGCCGCTCGACTCGGTCGTGCCGCTGCTTGTGCTCGATGGCGTCCAGCTCGGTGCGCAGCCTCCGCAGGAACTGTTTGTCGTCCTGCAGGTGCTTCTGCCGCTCGTTCATGCGCTCCTGCTCCTTGGTCGAGATCTGGTCCTTGAGTTGTCCCTTGAGCTCGTCCTTGATCTGCCGCAGGTACTCTTTGTCCTCGAACCCGAGCCGGGTCTGCTCGCTGTCGCAGTAAAACGAGTTGGCCGACGGCTCGGTGTTCTTCTGCTCCTGCTTGTCCTGGTGCTTGAGCTCTCGCCGCTCGGTCATCTGCATCTTGAGATGCCGCTGCAGGTCCTCGGCGCACAGCCGACGCATGCGCTGCTCCAGCGCGATGGTCTCCATGTCGCGCCTCTGCTGCATCTGCACGTCCGTGGCGTAGCGCACCTCTCGGTCCACCTCGGTCGCCAGGTGGGCGATGTGCCGCTTGAAGGCCGACTCCATCACCGGGTTGGCCGGCTCGTTCGTGGGCGAGTACATGCCGTCAAAGTGCTGCAATTCCTCCTCGAGACTCATGTCAAAGCCGATGACGTTCTCCGGGTTGCTGCGGCTCGTGGGCAGCGCCTCCTCCACGCTGTCCAGCGCGCCATAGCTCATGGTCGGCACGGCCTCCTGCGGCTCGTGGCTGTAGCTCACGGCGTCCTCCGGCGGGATCTCAAAGTCCGCCAGGTTGCCCAGCGCCGAGCGCGGACTGCCGAGCATGGACCGCGTGATCTGGTCCTCCAAAGCGCGCGGGAACTTGAGCGGGTCGAAGATCATGGACACGCACCGGTTCTTGGCGATCAGCCGGCCCGTGTTGAACACAATGGACACGGGCGAGCCCGTGGCGGCCACCTCGCCGATCTTCTGCAGCAGGTCGCGGATGCCGCAGAAGACCAGGTCCTTGGTGAGGTTCTTGGAGAACTTGATGGCGATCTTGGTGAAGTTGATGTCCTCGCACGAGGCCATGACGGGCGCCACGAGCGGCTTCTTCTGCTGCAGCCCGTAGGTGCGCACGAACGTGTCGGACAGCAGCAATAGCGGCCGCAGCTTGGCCTGGTTGCGCGAGTTGGTGTAGGTCTCCCACGTGATGGTCGCGAACGTGGCGATGTGCACGCCCTGTCAATGCAAGAGACAACGGTGAGTGGGCTGCCTGCATATGGAAGCAGAGATAGAGAGAGACGCACTCTGCCGACGCTAAAGCGCGAGTCGATCCAGTCGTTGAAGGCGCGCCAGATGTCCTCAAGCGTCTCGCGCTTCTTGTTGGCGGCGCATTGCGTGCGCGACATGCGCAGGCTGCAGTCATTGAGCAGGTGCTTGAGCGTGTACAGCGACATGCTGCTTTGACCTGTCGAGTCACCCTGGCAAATAAATGGCTCGGTCCGCTATCAATAGGCAGGGCCAACACCAGACAGACCAGACAGAAGCGTCGACTCATACAAGGCTGCTATTCTTAGAGCTCCATGGCTGCGCGTGAAGCACCAAGTGCGCTGGTGTGTTGCGACAGTCGATCGAACGGCTTTTCGTGGGAGTGAGAGGCGATGCGACCCCAGCAGGCACTCGGATGGCTACAGTCTCACCGCTGGGCGTGATCTCCACTGCGTACAGATCGGACTGGAGCATGCGGAAGCACGCGAGAGTGCACCCTTCCAGCTCCAGATCGTCTGCGATAAAGTCGGCCACGGGCTCGCTGAAGTGGATCTGCACGTGGTAGTTGCCGCGCATGTCGTGTGAACGCACTTGCTGGAGGATGACGTGCGGTCGAGTGTTGTCTATCATCAAATCCAGAGAGCGTCAGCACACCCATTCGTCTGTTTGGTTTGATAGTCTCACCTCCCAGCAGAGCCTGCACCTTCATGCGGTCGATGTCGTGCGGCCGGCCGTAGCCAGCCACGTCCATAGGCTTGATCCCTTCGCAGGCCAGGTTCCTATATACACAGACTTGCGTAAGGACAACATTATAATATGGTGAATAAGCGCACTTATCCTACTTATCAGCGCCATGGTCTAAGAAGAGCCTGACGCATTCCGGCCGCGCGAAGAAGCTGGCGAGATACAAAGGCGTGCGCTGCATATACAGTAGCACGTCAGCCGGACTGTTTCTCAACCCAAGATCCAAATGATAGGTAAACCAACCTTTCCAGGACCCTATGAGAGCAATCCATGGCTCCACCAAAGGAGAAGGAGGGACGACGCCACCGTTAGCTCAATCTCATTAGCTGCGCGTGATAAACAAAAGTGAAGGCAACCCACAAAGATCTAAAGGTCATTAAGAGGGAGAGAGACATTCTCATATAAGTGACGGGCGCTTTAACAGCTCCCTTTTCTGTGCAGGCGAGAAGGGACTGAACCTTGGTGAACAGAATGTGCGGATGCGCTCGAACTGTGCGGACCACTGCGTCCAGGTGGTTGTCGCGGATGGCGCCATAAAGAGCAGCCACTGCGTCCTCCGAGAGCGCCGTGGTTGCACTGGCCGATACGCCGTAGACGCGATTCCACCAGAGCACATGGTTGCGGCTAAGGGGCGGGGACATGTTGTTACTTACCGTCGCGAGTCTGAGCAGTCGTAACTCCACTGCTCGCTGAGAAATCATTGTGTACCTACGTCTGCTCAGTTTAAAATCCGCAACCCATTCGACTGCGACCATTGTGCTAAGGCCAAACGCAATGAGGCCGATTGTGTAGGCTACTGTACAGAATTGGCCTCATTTCGTGGCGTAGGTACATGTTGGATGTGTGCCATCTCCATTACGCCGGCTGCGTCGCCTCTCTCTATTCGCTTTGATCATTGAGTGAACCCATCGCCTGCAGGATTTCTGAGCGTAAAGATGCGAAATGGAAATTTTGTGCACCACCTTTCGCAGCCGAGCATTCCCATAAGCGTAACCTCTCTTGTCTTTTGTATCAACCAAGAGCGCCAAGATTTCGTATGCTCGGCGCTTTCACTCACTCCACACGAAGTTAGCACTTTCAGAAACAGGGAGTAGGGTTTTTGAAAATCCATCCATTGGTTGAACCAATGGAAAGACTTTCAGGGATAGGTTAACCCACCATCAGTTGAGGCTGATTCCGCTGGCCCCACCCGAGAGACCGGGGCCCGGGGTCTTCCTCCTCCTCTCCTCCCTTCCTTGTGATTGGCGGGCCCACCGACCCACAGAGAACACCACCAGCGCCGGACATCCCCGGCCGCCAAGCTACCTGCCCCCAGTTTGCGACAGAGATTGTAGACCGCAATGTTTGCGTCCTCGGCCCGCGATCCGTTCGCAGGGTCGTCGTCGTCCATGGGGCCCGACCGCGGCACCTTCCGCATGTCGGAGATGGGCCGCAGCGGAAGCACGGCCAGCAGCTCGAGCATCAACAGCGGGGACACTATCGGCAGTGGGTACAACGCGGGCCCGCCCGTGCCGCCGCCGTTCGCGGTGCTGAACCCCGTGGCAGCGCGCATGCCGTCCGAGAGCGACAACAAGCGCTGGTACCCCGTGCCGGACCTCGTGCCCACGAAGGAGTCCATGTTCTTCCGCGCCGCCGTGGCGCGCGAGCTCAAGAAGACCCATGAGGAGATCACGCCGGCCGAGCTCGAGATCCGCGCCAACACGCCCGAGTACAAGGTGCTGCAGAGCGACTGGGTGGCGCACACGGCCAACAACCAGATGTCGCTCATGATGCCGCTCAAGGCCGTGTGCCGCATCCCGGCGTCGCTCATTCTGGAGGACCCCGAGAGCGCGGGCGGCCGCAACAGCCGCACCAACTCGTACACGGCGCCCAACACGACCGCGCCCGCGATCTCGGGCTTTCTGCGCAAGAAAGGCGAGAAGAACACGGCGTTCCGCCAGCGGTACATGGAGCTCAACGGCTCGGTGCTGTCGTATTACAAGAAGAAGCCCGAAAGGAACGGCATCCCGTTCAGCCGCGAGGACAAGAAGGCGTACGAGCGCGGCGCGATCGATCTGGAGCGCGTGTCGTCCATGCAGCCCCTGGAGGCCACCAAGTCGGTCCAGTTTGGCATCCAGCTCGTGACCACGGCGCGCACGTGGGTCATCGCGGCCGACACGGAGCAGGAGTACCAGCGCTGGCTTAAGGCGCTGTGCGAGGTGGTCAAGTTCAGCGCCGTGAACATCACGTTCCGCCGCATGTTCCAGCTGCAGGAGGTGAGCGCCAAGGCCATCACGGACGTGCGCATGGTCATCGCCACGGGCGACACGGTGGGAGAGATCGTGGAGCACATCTTCAACTGCTACCAGCAGGCGCTGGACGCCGCGCCGCTCAAGCCGTACGACCCGAGCAAGTACCTGCTCAAGATCACGGGCTTCCGCGACTACCTCATCGACCGGTACCGCGTCGTGAACGAGTACATGTATGTGCGCGAGTGCCTGCTGACCAAGAAGACCATCCGGCTCACGGTCATCCACGAGTCGGTGATCCAGGAGACTGCCATGCGCAGCCTCAGCATTCGCACGGACCTGCCGTTCCACCGCAGCGGCTCGTTCGCGAGCCAATTTGTGGACACGTGGGACGCCAGCAACAACGAGTACCAGGCCGCCACGGCGCTCAACATGACCGCGCTCAGCATTACCGGGGGCGAGTGGGAGAGCCCGGCCTCGCTGTTTGGCGGCTCCAGCGGTCCGCAGCCCAAGCGCAAGCCCGTGAGCAGCGCGTTCGTGCACGAGCCGTTCCGCATCCGCATCCATCGCGTGCTCAACATCCCGCGCACGACCTGCGTGCTCAAGCGCTCGAGCGAGGAGGCCGTGATCGAGTACCGCCCGCTTATGAGCTCGAGCGTGATCGTGCGTATCGACCTGTACGACGGCGGCCAGCTGCTGGACACGGGCGTGCTGGACACGGAGGACGTGCGGCTGCGCGCCCAGCGGGACGACCTGCTGTACGCCGAGTGGACGGACCCGACGTGGCACACGTTCAACATCGACATCAGCGCCATCACGCGCTCCATGCGCATCCAGCTCACTGTGCTCGGTGTGAAGAACGTCATCGGCGGGGCCGTGCTCAACACGGACATGCGCGAGGAGCGCATGCTGGTGACCGGCATCAACGCCTTCGAGGTGGACGGGTACCTGACCCAGGGCATGCAGTACGTGCAGATGCTGCGCAACCTGCACAACTGCACGCAGGGCCCCGTGCCGCACTTCGTCATGCCCAACGAGCCGCTGTTGACGGTCGAGCTGCCCAAGTACGATGTGCCGATCCTGTTTGACTGGAGCGGCGAGAGCGAGGAGACTGGCGGCGAGGACGACAATAACAACGTGACCATGATGGAGCGCTACTCGCGGCGCACGATGGTCGTGAGCAACCGCGCGACCACGCTGCGCAAGGAGGGCTGGCTGCAGAAGCTCGGCTTTAGCAAGTACCTGACCAAATGGCGCCGCCGGTGGTTCGTCGTGGACCAGAGCACCTGCACGCTGAGCTATGCCGATGATGAGCGCGCGCCGGCCAAGCGCATCCCGCTCAAGAACTGCTCCGTGACGTTCGCCGACGAGATGAACCTCAAGTACACGACCGCGCCCGTGAACAAGGGCACGCGCAAGGAGCGGCAGACGTGGTGCTTCAAGGTGCGGCCGCAGAACTCGTCGCGCGACTACATCATCCTGGCCGAGACTAAGCAGGAGCGCGAGGAGTGGATGCTGGCCATCCACACGGTCAGCAAGGGCGACACGTTCGACAACAACGACTCGATGCGCGAGGCCATCTCCATCAAGACCCCGTCGTTCCGCCCGATCGACGAGGCCGACGAGACGGCGTGCACGGACAACAACGCGGACGAGGACGACGGCAAGAACATCCTGCAGAGTCTGGCCAGTGATATGCGGCGTGATTCCACGGCGCGTAGCAGTGGCAACAGCTCCACACTGCGCATCGACTCGATCATTAACGATCTGCGCCATGTGATCCTCATGGATCCGCTGTACCGGTTGAGTGGCTACCAGAAGGAGCAGATGTGGAAGCAGCGTGAGGAGTTCACCAATATCCCAGCTGCGCTCCCGCGCATCCTTTCGTGTGTCCACTGGGGCGATAAGGACGAAGTGGAGGAAGCGCTGGAGCTGCTGCCTCGCTGGGCCGAGCCAGAGAACGTGGCCGCGTATATTGAGCTGCTCAATGGCGAATTCGCGAACGAGAGTGTGCGCCAGTTCGCAGTGGACAAGCTGGCGACCATGGCTGACACCACGTTCAGCTACTTCCTGCCGCAGCTGGTCCAGGCGCTTAAGTTTGAGAACCACCACGTGTCTCCGTTGGCCATGCTGCTGATCAGCCGAGCTATCAAGAACCCGAATCAGATCGGCTTTGATCTGTTCTGGGCCATGAAGGTCGAGTCGCACAACGCCCAGTACCGCGAGCGCTACGGCACACTGCTGAACGCCTACCTGGACGTGAGCAGCCAGAAGATGCGCGCCATTCTCAAGCTACAGGACAAGCTCTTCTCGGCCGACGGCATGTTTGAGCGCATCTGCCAGAGCATCAAGGCCAAGAAACGCGAAGGTCCGGAAGAGATGAAGCGTGCCATGCGCGAAGGACTCGAGTCGCTCAATGAGATCCTGCCCAGCTCCTTCCAGCTGCCCATTGATCCTCGTATCGAGGTGGGGAAGATCATTGTGAGCAAGTGCCGCGTGATGGACTCGGCCAAGAAGCCGCTTTGGCTGGTGTTTGAGAACGCCGAAGAAGGCGGCGACACCGTGGCCGTGATGTTCAAGGCCGGTGACGATGTGCGTCAGGATTGCCTGACGCTGCAGCTCATCCGCTTGATGGATGAAATGTGGCGTGACGAGGGCCTGAACCTGGCCATGGAGCCGTACCGCTGCGTGGCCACGTCGCCCATGACGGGCATCCTGCAGATGGTGCCCAACTCGGTTACGACTGCCGATGTGCAGAAGCGTGACGGCATTCTCGGTGCGTTCAAGGACCCTAGTTTCTCGGACTGGATTCGAGCCAACAACCCAGACCGACGAGGTCACCGTGATGCAGTGGATCTCTTCAGCCGCTCGTGCGCCGGCTACTGCGTGGCCACCTGTGTACTGGGCATTGGTGATCGTCACAACGACAACATTATGGTACGTCTATCGTATCATTCCTCCGTCGCTCTTGAGACTTTATCTAACAATGCTGTGCCTTGGAATTACAGATCAGCTCCAGTGGCCGATACTTCCACATTGATTTTGGTCACTTCCTGGGCCATTTCAAGTACCAGGTACGATGGCATTCACTTACTCTGGTGCTTTGTGTGGTAACAGCGGTCTTACGACCTGTCTGATAGATGGGAGTCAAGCGCGAGCGCACGCCGTTCGTGTTCACCAAGGAGATGGCCCACGTGCTCGGCGGCCCTGGCGCTCCGGATTTTGTCAAGTTCGAAGCCACGTGCGCCAATGCGTACACAGTGGTGCGCAAGCATATGCACCTTCTGGTGTCGCTGCTGCTGCTGATGGTGCCGGCCGGCATGCCGGAGCTCACGGGTCGCGATGACATCAACCACCTCGTGACAATGATGGCACCGGAGCTGACGGAGGAGATGGCGCGTGAGAACTTTGTGGACGTTATCCACTTTTGCCTCGACAACAACGGGTTCAAGCGATTCGACAACACGATCCACATCCTGGCCCACTGGCTCAAGTAGACCAAGAGTCAAAACAGGCCCCAGGGACAGCAGGAGGACGAACGCAAAGCTAAATACTCTGCGGCCCAGCAACCGACTAGCATCTCTGCGGTACCGAGGCAGCAAGGTAGTACGCCACAAGCAGCAGCAGGGTCTGGCGTCTAAATTATTGGCTTAGAAACTACAACACACTCTTACAGAAGCGAAGGACCGTCTAAAAGCCTCACGTACGCTAAAATACATACACAATTGAGTGATCTGTCGTCCCAAACTGCCATATCAGCACGTCATTTCAAGACTTTGGTCCTGAGCCAAAGCAGCCTGTCGGACCAGCTCAAAGCAACAGCGGAGTTGATTGGAATCTTGCTCTATTTAGGAAACATTAAGGCGGTGTCTACTCTCCCTATCTGCGGTAGCGTCCCGTGGGCGCCGTCTTGAACTTGAGCTCGCCCACACCACGCTTCTTGCGCTTGTTGTTGCCGAACGCGGCGTCGTTATCGGCCTCGCGCTCGCGACGCTGGCGCTCCTTGCGCAGCTCGCTCTCGGGGATGAACGACATCTCGCGCATGTAGCCGCCGCCCTCCTTGTTCTCCTTCTTGAACGCGGACTTCTCAGCCTCCTTGCGGCGCTCCATGCGCATGCGCTCGGCCAGCGGCAGCTTGGCCAGCTGCTGCTTGTGCTTCTGTGAGGCGCGGTCCGTCGTGGAGCCGAACGCCATGAGATCGCTGACCTTCTCGCCCGTGGCGATCTCGTAGAACTTGGGCTTGCGCTGGACAGGCTCTTTGCGCGTCGGCTTGACCTCTTCTTCCTCCTCCTCGGACGAGGACTCATCGCTGCCCTTGCCTTCGATTTCATCGTCCGAGACCAGGTCGAAGCGGCCGGCCACCTCGGCGTCGTTCTCGTCCTCGTCATCGTCATCGCTGCCGGCGTCACTGTCCATGTCCTCCTTCTTCTTCTTCTTCTGGTTCGGGTTGGCCGCGTTCGGATGCAGCAGGCGGTACGCCTCGCTCTCCTCATCCACTTCGAAGTCCTTGGACTGGAACATGCGCGAGAATCGGTCGTCGCCCAGCGGGTTCGAGAACGCATCGCCCGCAGCCTCGTCCTTCGGCTCCTCTTCCTGGTCGTCGCCTTCGCTGTCTTTCTTCTTCTTGTCCGAGTGCAGCAGGCGCTCGGCCGTGGCGCGGTTGACCTTGGGCAGCCGCCGCTGGATCGTGATCCGGTTGCTCTGCTTGGCCTCGATCTTGGCCTGGATCTTCTCCTTGCGGTACTGGTCGTACGCGAACGGCTGCGCGATGGCCTTGACCTTGGCGTGCAACCGCGCGTCCATGAAGAAGCCGTGCATGTAGGCCTTGAGCAGCGGCGTGCCGATCATGTGGTCCAGCCCAAAGCTCTTGATCTCCTGGCGGGTCACAAACTTGTAGTCGTCGTAGACCGTGGTCTGGGCCTCCTCCTCGAGCTCCTCCGTGAGCGAGTCCAGGAACGAGCACCACTTGGGCGCGATGCCGAGCTCCGGGATGTAGTAGCTCATCACGCGCTCCTGCTCGCCGGCCACGAGCACCACGCCGGACTTGCCCTGCGAGCCCTCGACCAGGCACACGTCCTTGATCTCGGACGGGGTCTCGATGTTCGTGAAGATGTCGCCGCTGCGCTTGTCCCAGATCTTGACCACCTTGGCGTCCGTGGACAGCACCTTCTTGCCGTAGTCGTGGAACTTGACGTCCAGGATCGGCAGGCCGTACTGATGAGTCTTCTGCAGCAGCGGCTTGGACGACCGCAGATCGTACAGCAGGCACTGGCCGTTGGACGTGCCCACGGCGAAGGTCAGGCCGTCGTCG
The DNA here is from genome assembly GCA_023334555.1 of Elongisporangium undulatum. NCBI lineage: Eukaryota > Oomycota > Peronosporomycetes > Pythiales > Pythiaceae > Elongisporangium > Elongisporangium undulatum. The sequence continues at coordinate 40,296 of JAADVF010000077.1, read as the reverse complement.
TCGAACTCCAAGGCCGTGACCTGCACAGGCTCGTCGCTCGTGCCGCCGACCGAGTGCGAGATGCTGTCCAGCACGCCGGCGCGCTGCTGGCTGCGCGTGTCCCAACACTCGACCGTGCCGTCCTCGCAGCCCACGCCCAGCAGCTGATGGATCGGGTTCAGCCGCACGACGTTTGCGGCCGAGGCGCCTATCTCCAGCGGCGCCAGGAACCGGCCCTGGTCCAGGTTCACGCGGTAGACCTCCGAGCCCGAGGCCGCCACGTACACGTCGCAGGTCTCGCGCTGGTAGCACATATCGCGGCCGAACTTGGGGATGCGCAGGCTGTAGTGCGTGCCGTAGGGCGCGTGGAACGTCAGCGACCGGTCGGTCTGCAGGAACATGAGCTTGCCAAAGTCCGGCGACAGCACCTCGAACTTGACCACCTCGGCGTCCAGTCGTCGCTCGAACTTCATACTGAGGTCGCGCACGTCAAAGACCTTGACCGTGGGCGGGTACATGCCCGTGGCCACGATGTAGTTGCCGTCCGAGGACATCTTGATGCACTGCGAGCCCGAGGGGAAGTGGAAATCCTGCAGCAGCTCCACGCGGCGGCGGTAGTCTGCATGACATGAGTTAGATGAGCTAGCTGTTAGAAGGCCGTGGAGAGCCGCGAGGACGCACCTTCATCGCGGGACAGCGCCTTCTTGGTCTTCTCTGCGATCCACTGCGGCAGCGTCTTGCCGGACGACAGGTTGTAGATCTTGACGCCATTGAGCGAGGCCGCCGAGAGCGAGGCCATGGTCTCAAGTCCAGTGACGTTTCGTTGGCCAGTCACTCGATACGCTGTGCCCAATGGCTTGAGCTCCAGGGTGCGAGGGTATTTTAACGAATTCAGTGAAACTACGAGCTTCGAATTATCAACACGACCGGTATACGCTGCATAGGGAACATGGGTGTTTTAGCTAAGCGCGGGGATAAGTACATGGTATAGTGCGTGTATAGTCCGGTTGTGTGCACAGGTATACACGTCCAGCAGCGCCGGGCTCCAATCATTCAGACCACCCAAGTGTCGGTTGGGCGTGAAAGGCAGTTAGTTCCAGAGAATCGGCATCATGAGCAAACGCATCGCGGCGCAACTGGAGAAGCTCCGTGGAGACGAATGGGACTCGGACAGCGACAACGAGGAGCAGCCGCAGGTGGCCAAGGCCGGCAAGGGTAAGGCCGCCAAGGTCAAGGCCGCCGCCGGCTCTGAGACCGATGCCGCTGCGCCGTTTTCGGGACAGGAGGAGTTCGTGCAGCTGGACGCGCCCAAGTTGAGCAAGAAGCAGAGGAAGGCGGCCGCTGCGGCCGTGCAGCGTGCTGCTGACGCCGGCGCGGCGTCTGGCCTGTCGAACGTTATTTATTTGGGCCGCATCCCGCACGGTTTCTACGAGAAGCAGATGATGGGATTCTTCAAGCAGTTCGGCGTCGTTCGCCGCCTGCGTCTCTCGCGTAACAAGCGCTCGGGCAACTCCAAGCACTACGCATTCATCCAGTTCGACGAGGTCGAGGTCGCCCAGGTCGTGGCCAACACCATGAACGAGTACCGCCTGTTCGACCACACGCTGTCCTGCCACCTCGTGCCTGCGCACGCTGTGCACGAGCGCATGTTCCTGGGCGCCAACAAGGCCTTCAAGCCGCAGCCGTGGAAGGCCATCGCGCGCAAGCAGCACAACGCCGAGCGCACGTATGAACAGACCGTGGCGCTGAACAAGAAGCTTCTGCGAGTGGAGAAGGTCAAGCGCAAGCAGCTCTCGGCCATCGGCGTCGAGTACGAGTTCCCGGGGTACGCCGGCCAGCGTCCGTCCAAGAAGCAGCACATCTCGTTCGAGTAGATGCCAAAGCAGGGTTACGCTTATAGACGGAAGAGGGGGTACGCATGTGTTATGGGGGCAACTCTGTTCCCTTTCATAGATCAAAAAGAAATTGTTTTTTATATGGAATATCTTCTTGTTTCTTTTATTCCAAAGCCGCGCGCATGAACCTCAAGTTGCCGAATCTTCCAACCGTGGCCATGCAGCCGCCGCCGAGATCGGCCGAGCCGCATGGGCCGCCCTCCTCGGGCGTGCGTCCGTTGTCGGAGCGCCAGCTCAAGAACCAGCGCAAGCGCGTGCATCTGCACTCCAAGCGGCTGCGCCAGCTCTGGCCCACGATCGCCTCGTATTTGGACCTCAAGAGCGCCGTGGCGCTGGCCAGCTCCTGCCGCCGGCTCCAGGTCGTGCTGCGGGACGAGACCGTGTGGTGCGTGCGTGGGTCTCATGGCGACTGCAGTACTACTGGGTGGCTTGAGTGCTGGTGGCTCATGGTGGTGCTTTGGCTAGGGAGAACACGTACGAGCGCGTGCAGCAGGACCCGTTGACCAAGCTGGCTCTGAGCAGCAGCAGCAGGGCATTGGCCAGGGAGCGGAGCGCGTCGGAGATTGCAAGCGCTAAGCAGCAGCTGCAGCGACTGGTGCATGCGCGGCAGGTGCTGGACCCCACGGGCGCCTTGGAGCGCCGTCTGCGTGAGGCTGAGCGTGAGGTCGCGCGGGCGAACGCCTGGCAACAGCACGTGCAGCAGTACTGCCGCTGGTTACTCCCGGGCGCCTTCCTGCTGTCGTGCGTCAGTCTCTGGAACTTCCAGCTCGAGGCGGACGACCAGGATTCGCGAGCGCTGCGTCGCCACCCTCACACCATGAGTGCGGTGTGTATCATCCGCTGCCGTTTCATGCGCAATGGTTCCCTCGGTGCTCACTTGTGTGCTTCTGTGTGTAGTTCCTTGTCGTGGAAGACCTGCTGCTGGTCGTGGCGCTGGCGGTGCTGAGCTTTGGTCCACTTACGGACAGCTCCATGGGCACAGCGGGCGTGCTGGCGGTCGTGCAGGTCATCACCATGCTTTGGCTGTTTGCCTCGTCGATGAACGCGTCCGCGGTACTGCTGGTGCACGCATCGCTGACACTCGTTCTGCTCTGCGTGGCCATCGGGACGGCGATCCGACGCCACCGAGTCTACCAGCACGCTATCGCAGGCTACAAGCCCATCTACTAGTAAGCAGGCGTGAATATATATTAGCTGTTGCGCTGGATCATCTAACTACCAGGACCACGGCGCGTCGCAGAAGGGCACGCTTGCTCGCTCGGCAGTAGCCAACGTCATGGGTGCAAACGAGCGCAAGCGCGCAGAGTCCTGTGCGTCAAAGAACACGCCGCTGGCCACGAGATCTTCGACCCGCATGTGCAGCAGAGGCTCGCGTAAATGGCGTTCGTCCTCACGGTCCATGGGGTCACGAGGGCGATTGGCAGCATCCTGACGCGCCTGCAGCCACGTGGGGTCGACCTGCTTCTTCACTTTGCGCGCGCGAGCCCTCGCCAGATTGGAATCCACTGGCGCACTGGCCTCTGCATCCATGGGCTGTGACTGCTGCTGTTTCTGAGCTGCCAGTCGTCTCCATTCGCTTGCGTCCGTGGCTGCGGCCACTCGGTCATCCGTTGTGAGCGTTGCAGCAGGCGCTGGCATGGCCAGGATCTCAGCGCGATGGATCCCGATCGCGCGGCTGGAGTTCACCTGGACGCGTGCAACGGACGTCGCCTCCCACTGCGTCTGCTCTGCATCATTCTCTCGGTTCTCTTTCTCCAGGAACGCGTCGATCTTGGCGCGATTGCGGAAGGCCGGATGCAGCCGCTTGCCACTGATCGGCTGGAACGTCCTCTGCGTCACGGGCTTGTGGGCGCCCAACGCAGCCAACGGATGCGAATGCGGTACGGGCGCACGCTGCGGCGTAGGATCTTGCAGAGTATCAGCCTGCGGTCTCCATGTGTTGCCTCTGGGCAGTGCCACAGGCCGCGCCGCGGGCTGAGGTGGCGGCCCCATGGGCTGCATCAGCTCCTCATCGCTGTTCATCAAAATCTGATTTGAAAGGGTTTCTTGGCGCCAAATGCGTATTCGCTTACAGAGGGACCACTGTAACACCGTCGTAGGGTCAAGGCAACTTCAATACAAAATGCAAAATGACGAGTACAGATCGATCTCTCTCTCTCTTCTGGTTGTAGTTTCCTATCTGACAAAACTAAACTAGTGGACGTGTGACTCATCAGCGATCGTAGCGCGAGCCATTACCGCCCTGCGGACGTGGGCCAGGCGGGCCTCCCTGGTTTGAGCCGCGCTGCTGGTGCATGTTGCGCAGTCCTGCTTTCAGTGCTTCGAGGCTTCGCGGGGCTGGCGGGCCAGTGCTGCCAATGTGGGTTGATGGGAATGATGCCGAAGCCTGGAGACTGCCTCCACCAAAGGCCGATTGGATGCGTGTTCCGCTGCCGCCGCCTCCGTTGAAGCCGCCGGGGGCGGCACCACCACGACCACCATTGTAGCCACCTTGGGACGGACGACCTCCACCATAGTTGTTACCGCCACGACCGCCTTGGTAGGAGCCACGTTGCTGCTGGTTGTTGTTGTAGTTGTTGTAGCCGCCGCCATTGTTGCCTTGGCGGTAGTCTCCCTGACGGTCGTTGTTTCGGTAGTTGCCGCCGCCCTGCTGCTGGTACTGACCACGCTTGTTGCGCGGCTCCTGCGATCCCCAGTTGCCGACACCGTTGTTCAGGTACTGGTTGTACTGCTGGCCCTGCTGCGGCGCATTGTTGTACCGGTTCACGTTGAGGTTGTTGTTCGTGTACGGCTGCTGCTGGCGGTTACCGCCGCCACCACCTCCATTGCCGCCACCTCGAGAGCTCCAGTTGTGTCTGATGTTAGTCACACTCAGCGACTGACCCGCGAGGTCGACGATACTGATGTTGGCCTTGCCGAAGAACGGGATCGTAATGCGCTTGTCATTCTCAGTGACCAGCACGGGCGCCGGTGCAAACGCACCATCGAGCAGACGGCACAGATGTGTGTTCTTGGGAGGAAGGCTGTACTGGAAGCTGTAGCACTGATTGTTCGGGATATCCACAAGATGCCGCTGGGCCTTTTCGGGACTGGGCACGATGCAGCCAATGGGGAAAAAGACCGACTCCGCATACGTCAGCGTGCCATTGAGAGAAGCTGCGATCGTGGGATCAATCAGCGTTTCTGGGTTCTCGGGCGTAGGTTCAACCTGCATGATTGGGTTCTTGCGGTGGAAAAAGATGAGCTCCATGCCGAAACGCTCATTGCGCTTACGCTCGGCCTCGGTCAACTCCGAGTTGCCCTTGCTCATGGCTTCAAGCAGACGGGCTTCGTCAATGAACGGAAGCAGCACGACCCAGAGCCATGGCATAGCCTTTCCATTCGGATCCACAGGAATGTCCTTGGGGTAAAAATCGATGATCGGTGATTCTGGGTCCGACATAAGCCAGCGGTACGGCTTAGGAATGGCATGACCACTACCAGCAGGGAAGACGCCCATAAGTTGCTCAAATGGGTGGAAGGGAACACCTTCCTCGAACTTGATGGTGAAGCGATCGATGTTGCGCAAATCGGACGCGAACGGTGCGTAGTGGAACGGGTAGAACCACTGCCACGAAGCACAACCAGAGTAATAGTACTTCATGACCCAGCACAAACCTTCGATGTACGTCTGGAACACCTTCTCGCGGCCACCACCATGGTTGATATCATCGGCCTTCATCTTATCAGAGTAGTAGCGCGTCTTCCATCCAGGCTCGCCCAGACGGACCACGTCCTGCACTTCTTCACGGTACTTTTCAAGTTGATTCTCGACACTTTCCTTGATGCGCGCCTTGATCGCCTCGTCCGCAGTCATGCCGCCGTACTTCTTCTCCGCATCGATCGTGTTCTGATCAACACGACGCTTCTTGACAATTTCAACCGCCGAATCCTTGGCGGCAGCAGCACCGATCTGGTCCTTCTTTTCATTTGTAAGACGCGACTTGCGTCTCCGTTCGTTTTCTTCCTGCTTGAGTGCGCGACGCTGGAAGATCACGTCTTCCACGGCACCGACTTCGGCCAAAATCACATCCACGCGGGAGAGATCCACGTCGCCTGCGTCGGTGAGGTACCCGCCCATGGCAGGCAGAAGCTTGGCGTAGATCAAGATGAGGAAGTCCAACGCGCCATCACGGATATCCAGCGACGGCAGATGCGGCAGGAAATCGTTACCGACGAAGAAACAGAGGAACACAAAGTCATCAATGACACGCTCGAAATCGTACGGGAACGGCACGACTCGGGAAAGCGGCTACATCACATCACAAGACAACGTCAGCACACGGCCACAGGACTCATAGCAAGACATGGCACATACCTCGAATTCGACGGCCAAATATTCACGAAGGGTCGCAATATGCAGGAACTGCATCGGCTTCTGGTCATCCGGAATCGCGTCCGAGTCGTGTTCGCCGAACTCACCGCGCTTGCGCTTGGACTGTGGGATACCATTGTTGTCCAGCAGCATCTTCTCCTTCTGCCGCTCGCGCTCGTACTTGGCCTTGCCAAAGAGCACCTCTTCACGCAGAATCGAGAACTTGACCTCGTGCGTGGCGAGCCCCAGCATGATCAGATCGGCATCCAGACCGTGCAGCACGTGGTGCTGGTTTGGGTCGAAGCCGGGCTGCGCGCGCTGCTGGCGCACGAACGCCATGAGCTTGTGCTCTCCTTCGCCGGGCACGCCGGCGTCGGAGAACACGACCTTGAACGATTGCCACGCCGGGTTGTTGTTCACGCGGTCGCGGATATAGAAGCGAAGGTACTTGGCCAGCTTGGCCATGAACTTGGTGCCGGGCGTGATGACGTTGGAATCCCATCCCTTCTCCTGCTTGGCGGGCACCTTGTGGCCCAGCGCCTTCATGTACTCGAGAGCCTCCTTCTCCACCTCCATGCGCTGTTCGGCTTCCTGCGCAGCGCGGAAACGACGCGCACGCTGCTGGTTCATCTTGGCACGCGGCGCGACGCCATCGATAGCCAGATAGAGCACGCGACGCGGGCGCGCAGCGGCCACCAAGCGGTCCACGTAGGCCATGACGCGGCGGAACATCTCCTCCTCGGTCTTAGGCGCTTCGCCGTTCTCCGGGTGCGCGCACGGATGGATGAGACCGTTCATATCGACGTACAGATTGTCGACCTCGAAGCCGTTCGGGTTGGGGCCTGTGGTGTCAATGAGCTCGTAGTGGTGCTCGCCCTCGAGCACGACGGCGCGGCTCTCGACGCAGTCCACGATGCATTTCGGATACTTCTCCTGCACCCAGCGGAAGAAGGCGGGGACGCCCATGCTCGCTCAACGGCCACCGAGCGATCACAGAGAAAGATACAGACGCAGAGAGGCCGCTAGGCTGGGCTCTGGGTCCTGGAGGATGGATAGAGAGAGAAGAGAGGCGACGCCGAGATCCCGACGCTGCTTCCGCTTCCTGCTCTTGGCGCTTTGGCCTGTTCGCTGCTGTTGCTGATGGCATAGAAACGTTAGAAACGTCTGAATCCCAAGCAGTGATTGGCCAGCTGGAACCCACGCACCCGGAAACCGGTCTTGTGATGACCTGGGCCTGGGTAATCAACGGTCCCAGACTGGACCGGTCCTGGCCGGCCCGCGGGATTTAAAAAAACGACGAATGTTAGCGATATTTGCTAGAATACCCACGGGCACCACGGCCGCGGCATTCTGCGGCTAACGTTAGAGCTCCCGGGACGACGTCGCGTGCTCTGTCGCGCTTCGATTGCCGGCCCTGCGTTGAGACTCGGACGCTGGTGATTGGCAGAGTCGCAGACAAAGCATTCGTTGATCCATTGCTACAGCTGGACCTGCAGGATCGTCGGCCATGGACGCAAAACGCAGCCGCGTACGGCGACTGCGCATGACCAAGCGCGAGGGCGAGCGGTCGTTCGGCATGACGCTCGAGCAGCCAAAGTTCCGCTTGCACATGCAATTCCCATCGGTTTCGTACGTGTCTCCGCAATTGGCAGCGGACCGCGCGGGCATCAAACCAGGTATGTAGTGCGAAAGACATGACGATCCGGCGCTGTGACGAACATGATCTGATGGACTGGAGCGCTTGCTGGATCTCAGGATGGATCGTGCGCAGTGTGGGATGCCAGTGCGTGCAAGGACGGACTGTTACGGAAGTTGCCAGTCTCTTCCGGGGCGTTGTGGAGGTACGATCACCTGGCAACCAGCTGAAAGAATACGCTAGGATGCTGACTGGCATTGTACTTTTTTCATGACGCAGGTGGAGATTGAGATTGAAGACATGAGCTACATGGACATCAATAATCAGGCTACTACTACAGCTGCATCGCTGGAGCAGTCGGCTGATCGGAATCCGTTTGATCCGTTCCAAGCGCGTCCTGCTCCATCTGCGACTGGATCTGCTGCTGCCCCGTTCAGCAATGTGCCGAGCCGCGCAATATCGAATGCATCAGACAATGCACAGGCCAATAGCGCTCCAATATCGTCGAGTGTGCCACCGTTGCCTGGATACAGCGCGGCCACAATGAAGACGGCTGTGGTATCGGCGAGTGCATCGTTCGCAAGCAACGTTGTGACTCAGAGCATTCAGGTCCTCGATGCGAATATGGTTGGGAGCCAGTCGATGCCAAAGCCACCAGCACCTCAAGTGACTCAATCAATTCAAATGCCAGCACCACAATTACCAGCGAAGCAGGCACATTCCGTTCCAAATGAGCAGCCGACAGCAGCACAACCAACACCGACGGCCCAATCAGTACCAGCGCCTGCACCTGTGGCAAGGCAGGCTACGTTAGCACAACAGCCAGCCTCTCCTCATACAATGCCAAACGCAAAAGCAGAAATGGCCACCGCTCCAGCACCTCAGACAATGCAGCAACCAGCTATTCAGCAAACGACACCAATACCGGTGGCAAAACCTATCGCAGTATCAAAGGCAACGAATGAACAACCATTAACATCGCAAGTGAAGCAACCAGCTTCAGCACTTTCTCAGAAGGTTTCAACAGTGGCGCAGCCAGCTGCAACGTCAAAGCCAGCCATGGAGTCGATCAAACCCCCAGCAACGAAACAAGCAGCTCCTCCGGTGCTTAGACTCGCGGCTCCAGCCCCATCGAATGTCCAGGCCAAGCAGCCAGTAATGCCAAAGCCACACGTTGCGGTACCCCAACAACGAGTTCTTTCAAGCCAGCACCATGTAAATGGCCTCCACGTCAGTCAGAACCCAGCACATCAATCAGCCACACCGAGTCAGCAGGCAGCGCCCGTTCAGAGAACAGCGAAAGAAATCGATGGGAAGAAGCCGACGCCCGCAGCAGCAACAGCAAATGGACTGAAGTCGCCACAGAAAGCAAGCGCAATGACAAAGCAACCAGTCGTGGCGACACGGCCTGCAGCGACTGCCAGCCCTACTAGAACAGCCCACGGCGTGCTGTCTACATCGGTGGAATTTCCAGCGGAGCACAAAGAAAGCAAGAAACGATCGAGGCGGGAGTCTGTTGATACGACGACGCCTCGGTCCCAGTCCAAGCAGGCTCGGAACAAACGAAACTTCATCGACGATAGCTCAGACCTGGAGGATGTACCCGATGAAGAAGGTAAGCTTCCCCATGCAGACTTCACTCTATACAATGGGAATGGTGTATCTAAAGTGCTGTGTGGAATAGAGCTCGAAACTCGAGGCCGTAGTCGTCGATCTCGACGACTTGCCAGTGAAACTGGGCGACAGCGGCAAAGTGTGGTCGTACAGCGGTTGATCACGTCAGGGTTCACAGCGGAAGACGCCCAGGCGAGTGTTGACGCTTGCGGCCACGACCAAGAGAAATGCATGGTCTGGATCATCTCGCTCATGGAGGAGCGTGAATTCACCAAGCAGTTGAACATGGCGTCTATTGAGTCTGAACAATCCAAGCGCAATGAAGAAAAGGAGCTCAAGAAGATTGAAAGCGAGACACTCAAGAAAGCCACCGCCTTTGCGTCGCTGTTTCCGACGGTGCGTCTGTGTGTGTTCATGAGCTCAACTATTGTGTGATGCTGATGACCGCTGCGTTCTGATCAGTCTTTCATCCTTCAACGCGACGTTGGTACCACCGATTTCAATACGCTACTGCACACCACGATGGGCACTGTCAGTGGCGATTGCTTGATGCGCGTGCTGTTCACAAAGCTGCTGAAGCTCGAGAGCCAGGCGATCCGGTGGTACAAGGAATCAGCCAAGTGCTACATGCTGCAGATGGCCGAGCGTCTCGAGGCTGCGCTTGGCTCTCACGATGTCCTGTCGTGCTGTGCTGAAGCCAAGACCGCAGGCCAGTGCGGCTTTGTGAGCGCACTGCAAGAAGAGGAGCGGCTTCTTACAAAGACGCTGTTTGAGATGCCCGAGAACCATGGCGGCGTGCCGCTGCAGTTCTTACAAGCCGACGAAGCCATGCAGTTTAGTCTGGAAGACGATGGCTTTGAGGTCCTCGACCATGTGGATGAGACGCTAGTGGACTAGTAATCATACGAGAGGACAACGAAGACGTAGGTGGTCGTAGTATTTAGGAAGACACGTAAAGAGCTCTTGTGTTTTCTGGCTGAGATCTTGTTGCCATGGTTCGAGTATGAAGGCTTTGCACTGTAACGTCTTGGATCCTTCACCAAGGCATGAGATTGCCCTCAAAGTCAAAGAACTTGCCCGAGTCAGCGTGAGTCGCATTGGCGATGACCTTGGCCATACCGGCAATGCTATCAACCTGGCTCACTGGTCCAGAGTGATGCGTGCCGTCCGTGGCCACGTAGCCGGGATGCAGAGCAATGCAAGTGATGGCGTCTGTCTCCAGGTCCACAGACAGGTTCTTGGTCAGCATGTTGAGCGCAGACTTGGACATGCGGTAGCCATAGGACCCGCCAGTGAACGACGTATCGTCCGGCAGCCCGCTGCTCGAGTTGAGCATGATACTGCCCATGCTAGACGTGACTTGAACCACCATGGCGCTCCCGTTCTCCTTGACGGCGAGCTTCAGATTGGGCAGAAGGAGGCTGGTCGTGAGAAACGGACCGACGGTGTTGACCTCGTACTGGTGCATCAGGTCGGCTTTCGTGGTCGCTTCGATGCCCCCGCCTTCGTAGATACCGGCATTGTTGATCAGCAGGTCAATCGGCACCGCTTCGAGCGACTCGACGACCTTGCGGATCGATTGCTCATCGCCAGCGTCCAGCTGAAGCAGCTTCCAGGGCGAGAGTGCTTTGAGCTACACACACGGAACGTCACATGATCTCCACCCTATCAGGAGCTTTATGTATGTGCGCACAGACCTTGTCAGCGGTCTCGGGGCTTCTGGCTGTCGCAATGACGTTCCAGCCGCTAATGACGTAGTGCTGAGCAAGCGTGAAACCAAGACTGCGACTGGCGCCAGTGATTAGCACGGTCTTGCGCTGTGAGCTCATGGAGCTGCTGGTCTTCTCACTTCTTGAGCGGATTTCTGACTCCTGATTTGCCACAGTGAGCAAATGGCGCGTGCCCCATCACGCGTCAGCAGGCAAAAAGGGCAGGAGAGGCTTCTATGTTTTGGACCTTCAAGGAAGCTGTCGACAAAGGTGATGGATGCACAGACAGTCGATCAGTATAGCTCTGGATCCATTTTCATGTCCGTGGCTGCGCAGAACCCCCGTGGGTTGTTGGTACAGCTACCAAGGCGGAGCTCAATACGGTGAACCATAGCGACTAGATTCTTTGGCGCTGCACCCAGACGCAACTGGCTGCAATGACAGGCTGAGGGTGTGGCTGGGTATGACCAAAGTGGTGCATTCTGGAACTACCAGGTCAATCGGTAGAGTTATGTAGCAGTAAGAGTCACAAGAGCCACCAACCAGATTTGCTTTGAACCCGCGACTCCCTTCGGGGCTTGGTCGTCTCCTCCGCACCACTGCATCCAGCAACATTGAGCATCATCCATCAACAGCAGAGGAAATAAACCATGGCAGTCGAGTCACTCTAGGATAGTACGTGGCTTTGATGAGGATTGCTTTCGGCCACACGTGAGGCTGACTGTCGGTGCTGAACGGTGTAGAGATATTGCCCCTGTGTTGCTCATTAGTCTCGTAAACAGATGTACGTCTCCTCAAGATCTCGCCAAACCATTCAAGAGTGTCATCGACTATGCATACGTCGCATGGGAATGACATCCCAACTGTTGGTTTCCTAAGCTACCCAGTGGTCTTTCGGCGTTTGCTGCGTGTCTGTGGCGCTTCGTTATCTTCTTCGTCTTGTTCCTCACGTACTGCTGCTGCCATTTTGCCTCTCTTCGCAGCTGGAGCGTTCGCTGCTGTCTTGCCTTTCTTCTTGGCAACTGGAGCAGTAGCTCGGAACTCGGCGTACAGACACAATTGCACTCGCTGGGCAGTCCAGGCATCCTCGTCTCCATCGTTCTTCTTGGCTTGCGCATTCAGCCACTTGGCTTTGGCCTGCATCTGCTCTGCGAAGCTGAGGAAATGCTTGAGCGTGTACTTGCGGGGACCAATGATCTCTGGAGCCAGTCGTCAGTGGTTGTTTTCCCCACAACTACAGCAGGGGATCCGACTCACTCGCAATGGCTTCGAGCGCTTCATCGCCCATGAACGGGACGCTCTGGTCGTAGGCCGCTAGCACAGCCGATGCCGTGGCAGGGCCAACCTGGGCAGGTTAGCGATGATCAGAGCTCGAATCCAGAGTTCACTTGGCGCATCAAACAACCAGCGTACCCCCTTGAGCTCACACATGGCCTCTGTGGCCTTTTGAAGTGACCCCTTGGTCTTGTTCAACTCCTTTAGCGCCTTGGTGGAGGCGTCTTTCACGTCCTTTTGGGACAGGTTGTCAATGAACTTCATCAACTGAGGCCGCCTGTGTTGGTGGATCATCAGCCATTGCAGCCATTCGACTAATAGGAGTGACACTGCGTATGACGCACCATTTGCCCTTGGTGAGTTTCCATTCCATGAGCTTCTTGAGCTCCGCATGATCCAGAAACGGTTCAGGCGCGCGCTGCTTGAGCAAGGCCGGCAGGGTCGCCTGATACCAGTCGTCCAACGTTACGAGCTTGTCGTTCTACGTGATCAACGAAACCAACGTGAGTCCGAAGCGCTCTCTGCCTCTGGATACATGGAGTTGGTACGCAACGCATCGTGTACCCCTAACGACGCGACAATCTCCACGTAGCGGGCCCACACATCGCCCCACGCGGCCTCGTCCTTGGCCGTCCATAGAGTCATCCTGGAAGCCAGCAACTTGAGCCCCGCTATTGTCAGCGGTCGCAATTTCGGCAAATCAAACGGCAGAAAGAGTTTCTGAGAATATATTTGCCATCATTTTACGGGGGTTTCGTTTTAAGCGCTAAAACGGAGGTGAGTGAGCTCCATTTTAATACCTAATTCGTCGATGATTGGTTTCGCACATCATCGGGCCAGTCTTTGTTCTAAATTATCATTTCGCATCGATTTGTCTTCGCCGTGTGACAGCAGATGACGTGTCCCGCGCGTGGTTCGAGTCCGCAGGGTCAGTTTTAGAGGCCCATCGGGGGTTTTGCTGACGTGGCTGCCGTGTGCTCACATTGCCTAACGAATTACTGCCGATGGCGTGCTTTTAAAGGCGGAATTAACTCACGGCGCCTTCTTATGCAAAAGACAAAGATACAGCGGACGCACTGGCGTCACGCAAACAGTCAGCCAATGGCGATCGCTGAAACCGCAGCCTAAAAATTTGGGCTTTGGGTTCTCTGGGGAATAAGACAGCGAGGCAGCCCTCCGAAATCGAATCTTTGCGCTCTGACTGCGTCCGACTAGAATTCGGATCCCACAAGCTATTCATTTACACAGGTCATCCAGATATGACGCATGAATAAGTGTGCAACATAGAGTGGTATTCATTGCCAAAGGTCTATCAGTATACAGAGTATGCTATATTGTAAGCCGCGGTCGAACCCTTTCACGGCGTATCCCCTCGCCCCAGGCTTCAGATGCGTCGCAATGCGTTCTCTCGTCCACTGCTCACAACCGGACCGGACCGCTGGGCGCCAAGCAGAACGAAGCACCATTCGCCATGGAGGACCCCACGACCAAGGTACTGCTGCAGACCTTGCAGAAGCACGGCTACGACCTCGACGATGACCGCGACAGCTACGAGGAGCCGGTCGGCGAGGAGCGCCGCTCGTCCCTGTCGTCCGGCCGCGCGTCCACGTCGGCCAGCATCCTGCAGCTGCGCGAGCGCAAGAACCAGCAGACTGCGTTCCACATCGCGGTGAAGAAGGGCCACGTCGACGTGCTCAAGGCGCTGGCCCGCCTGCCCCGCATCCAGGACCACGTGAATGCAGGGGATCGCCATGCCAACACGGCGCTACATTTCGCCGCCAGCAGCCCGAGGGAGTGCGCACCGGAGATGATCGAGTGCCTGTTCGCCATGGGCGCCGACATGAACATCATGAACATCCGCGGTCAGACGCCGCTGGCGATCCACATCATGACCACGAAGAACGACGATCCGACCATCGTGCGCTTGTTCCTCAAGCACCGCAGCATCCCCCTGAACGACCTGGTGAACGGCACCACGTATCTGCACATGGCCATGGAGCGCACGTTTACGGAGATTGGTGGAGCGCTGATCTCGAGCGGCGCGTCGATCAACATGCCAGACCATAATGGCGTCATGGTGAGCGACATTGTGGCCAAGAAGACGCTGATCCGACTGTGCTGCTTCATGCGCGAGGGCGGCAGCCAGGCCGCGCCCGTGAGCGTGCCGCACAACACGTGCAAGATCTGCAAGAACGTCAAGGGCATGCTCGAGACCTTCAAGGAATGCAATCTCTGCGGTCGTGTGGTGTGCAAGACCTGCTCCAAGAAGTCCGCGGAGATCAAGGCCATGATGCCCAAGGACGAGCACCACGTGGCGCCCAAGGACAAGGACGGCAGCCGGTTGTGCACCGTGTGCTGCACGGTCGTGCTGCTGCGCGACAAGCAGCACCGCGCCAAGGAACACTTCAACGAGAAGCTCTACGGCTGCGGTATCAAATAGATCGAGAAGCAGCAGGCGCGAGAATTATTAGTTTATACCACCGAGAGCTCCACCAAGACTTCGTCTGGTGGCCAGCCACGCGCATTGCATCGGTATCGGATGTGAATTTCATTTCCATGTTCTACTTCCTCTTGGAGCCCAAGGGGGTGCGATCGACCCTCTCATTGCTACTGCCTTTTGCTCTATGGACTAACTGCATCAGTTCTCGATGGCGTTGTACACGAGGTACGTGAGCGAGACCACGGAGAACAGGACGCCCATGACGATGAACGCGACCGCGAGGCGGCGATTGTAGAACGCGCGGTTCTCGTACATGAACCCGTTGCCAATTTCGTAGAGGAACATGCCTGGAACGGAGATCGTGAGGATGTTGCCAGCCAGAGCACCGATGAAAGACATGACTACGCCCAGGTTGCGCGACGTGATGGACAGCAGATGCGCAGCAAACATGAACACGATCGTGATCGCGGCACGGAACGGAAGGCTCTCGCGGTCGTGGCCCAAGAAGCAGAGCTCGATCACTTGGCGGAGCGGCTGGAAGCTCATGGGAGTCTTCAGCACCATGCTTACGCCCAGGCACAGGCGCGCGCCGTTGATCAGCGTATCATCCGAGCGGAATCCGGTCAGGATGTCGCTGGGTGGTTGGCCATGGAAGCAGATGTAGCCAAGAACGCCAAACGCGATGTAGCAGAACAGCCCCGAGCCGACCAGCGCCATGTGCACGTGGCGCATGGCCTCCTTGTCGTGGATCTCTTCGTACGCGCGCGGGATGTTGAGCTGGCAGGCGAAGCTGAGCGCGATGATCGGAAGTGCATAGGCGATCGCAGCCGACTCAGACGTGAACTCGTTGTCGGCATTCGGCTGGATATTGGCCACAAACTCAGGGTCGTCCTGGATCGTGCGGATCAGTAGCGCGATCATGATGTAGATGACGCACAGGATGACCATGAGGTTGGCATAGCGCAACTCGTGGATCGTCTCCGGCAAGCACAGCGGGATGGCGAAGACCATGAAGAATAGGCCGATGGTGTTACGCGACATGACGTTCACGAGGAACGGCTCGAACAGGTCCATGGCGATGACCATGTACATGACCACGGAGCCGAAGAGCAGGATCAGCGTCAGCAGACGCACGGTCCACACGCCCGTGGCGCCGAACAAGCGCGAGCTCAGGGCCTCGTAGGAGTACTCGCCCGTGGTATCGCACGCAATGCGCACGATCTCGAACGACTGGTACGTCATCCAGCCGGCTGCAAGAAAGAGCAGGAGCGACGGAATGACGCCCAGCGCCTGCAGTGTGCCGGGCAAGGTCAGGATGCAGGCGCCCATCATGGTCGTGGCCAGCCCCAGATAGGACGACAGCGCCGAGCCTTCCTCGCCATGGCCGGGCGCAGCCTTGGGCTTGTCCTTCTCCGCGGTCGGCAGCAGCGCTGATGCCTCTTGTCGACTCATGCTCGAGGCCCTTAGCTAATGCGCAACCGTTCAAACTCGTCAGCAAGTGAGAGAGAGGGACCCGATCCACGGTATGTAGTACTGTACACGCTGGCCTCAACCCCATCCTCTTTCCCAAATCAGCTTGCTCCCCATGAATAACGTGGTGCACATAACATTCAAGACGCAACCATAAATAAAGATCAGCTCATTTCAAGTGTATCAAACACATGATGCAAATAGGTTGAAGTTGCCGCTTTGAAACGGAGAATGCGCGCGCGCGAGAGATGCGGCGTCCAGGACGCGTGCACTTCGTGTCGCTGAACGAGAGGCGAAGGATCGACCAAATCGCCCACGATGCAGCCAAGACCAGTATGGATGGCTCTATGGTCGAGGCGAGGGACTTTGCGCTGCAGGTGAGCGCAACGGACCTCGCGGTCACGTTCGGCGCCGCGCCCGTGTGGTATGCGCTCTGGCTGGACGAGCCCTGCACATCGACCGTGTTGGTGCATTTGATACTGGCCACAGATTCAAGCTGCTGTATCAAGGTCACGTCGGACCGGATCTGCTTCACTCCAGACAACTTTCGCGACCGCCAGCTCGTTGGCGTCGAGGCCAGCGAGAATGGCGCGCATTGCACGGTGATCACCCATCGCGTGTACAGTCTGGATCTGCATTATGACCACATCAACGCACCTGAGGTCCGAGTAAAAACGAAGTGGTCGCGCCCTGGCGCATTTTACTCGCTTGGAGGGTCCCTGAGCAAGCGGAAGGCGGTTGCCGCGGCTTCACCGATGGCGACTGTGAACCTGCTTGGCGCCGTGTTGGATAAAGTGGAATCAAAAGATGCGGCCAAGCGTGAATCATCAATGATCGTCTCTCACATGGCATCCGGATGCAATTTCTCAGTTGTGTCGGTCACGAATGGGTCCGAGTCGAGCTTACTGTCGTGGGGTGTGAACCCGAATGGAGAACTTGGCATGGGGACAACGACGTCCGTTGTTGATCCCCAGCCGATCAATATGCTGCCGATGCAGGTGCATGGTGAGCAAATCGGCATTACCCAGATTTCATGCGGAAAACACCATGTTGCAGTCGTCACGACTCAAGCCAGGCTCTTCACATGGGGCAGCAACAAATACGGTCAGCTTGGTCATGGAGATTATTTCAATCGTTCTGTTCCGTGTGAAGTTCAGTATTTGTCCAAGTCTTGCGCTAAAGTACAACAGCACGCATTGCGCATTCGGCATACGATCATGGAGCGAGCTGGATCAAACGTAACACGAGCTACCTGTGGAGCGTATCACAGTCACTTTATTACAGACCAGCAGCAGTTATGGAGCATGGGCTATAACCAAGCCGGCCAACTGGGCATTGGGCACCGTCTTCAACAGCACCAAGGCTGGCGCAGCTGTACGCCGATTGCAATTGAAGACTTGAGTGACCGAAGTATTTTGGATGTAGCGGCCGGACAGAACCATAGCGCCTGCGTTTTGAGCAACGGAGACGTCTACGTATGGGGATGTGGAGATGATGGTCGATTGGGATTTGGACGCGACGAGTGCAAAATGAAGCCAACACTTCTCACGTCTTTAAAAGAAGCGCAAGTTCGAGGCCGAAGCATTCGTTGTGGTGCTCGACATACTGCACTTATATCGGATATGGATTTGCTGTATATCTGGGGAGCCAACGAATTCGGACAGCTTGGTTGTGGAGACAAAGATGCCCGAAAAATCCCTTGCATTATTGAATATCCTCCATTTGTCTCAGATGGTGTCGTTGATATCGCATTGGGCGAATTCCATTCAGCTTGCATCACCGTCAAAGGGAAAGCGTTTGTATGGGGGCTGGATCTGACCTACGGCTCAATGCAACTAGACATGAGAACTATTCCGACCAAGGCGCCACTTCTTGATTCTGAGCGTGCCAGAAAAATTTGTTGCGGGTGGACGCAGACCTGCATCTGGACGCACATGAATGTTGATGTTCACGATGGAATACAACACCAGGCTTCGCACAGACGATTGAAATACAGACAGCATATCATTTCACGTCGAGATGAACTCACCCGCTGGAGGTTGATGGGTAGTGTTGCTACAATTGGTTATGATCGTGGTGTGCGGAGAATATCATCGCCTTCGTCTGAATCTGCTTTCCACTTGCTGGCATTTAGTCAATCTGGACACCGTGTTTCGCGTCAGCAAGAAACAATTGAGCGTAAACCTATCGATGACGACAAATTCATTTCAAGGAAAGCTGGGATGACAAGTGATCACCACGACACTGAAAAAGATGACTGGTCATACCCGCTTGAGCAAGTGCACTCTAATGCTGTACGTAAACCAGATAGTTCAAAGCGTAAGAAGGACAAAATTCACGAACGGAATCACTCAGCTCAACGACCTGGTTCGAATGGCAATCAGTCAATCAGGTTAGTGTAAATGGCAAATGTCGGATGTTGAAATTGTTTTTTTGTGATCTAACCCATTGAAATGACACCAGCACGAGTCCAAGAAGAAATCATGCTCTCAAAGGAGTATTTTATCAATACCAAAGTGCAACTCCTGCTTTACCTGAGGCGTTGTTATCCCCTAGAAAAACAGTGCACAACTCTGGACATGCACAACAAAGTCCGGTTGTAGCCACTCCTATCCGTCCTCATAGTGCTTCAGCCACGCCTGTGAAGTCAGTATCATCAACAAGTGCCCTCGTAGATTACTCGAGCTTTCACGCAAGTTTACTAGACTGTACTTCTGTCGAACCAGCAGCTCAAGAGATTGAAGTTGAGACGCGCGAACCAGAAATGGTGGAGATCACTCGCAATTCGACCTCTCCGAAACGTCTTGGTGTTATTGAAGCTTTGCTGCACAAGCCATCGTTCACAGCTGCTCAGCACGCACTTGTGCCCCTTCGATCTCACCGAACCCATAAGAGCAAGAATTGACTGACATTTCGCACTTGAGTTCATCAAAGATTTTGAGTGCAGCTAATTCGGGACCAAATAGTCAACCGGTTCGCTGCAAACGAAACCATGCGAGGCGATGGGTCGGCGGTATCTGTAACCCGTCGACTCGGATCGTTTTGTAACCTCCGATATCTGCAAATGGATTCGGGAATCGCCGGCTTCTCAAGCGTGTGCACACGAATTGGCGCTTGAATACAAAGGAATGGCAGAAATGCAGCGCTCGAAAGCACCAACGCCGCGCTCACTGAAGGCGACAAGCTCCAAAAAAGGCAAGCTTCTCAAGGCCAAAAGTCGGCCGACTCCACCTGCTACAGAACCTACAATACTACCTAGGATAGACAAGAGAAGCGAATGGCACGGCTCAAACAACAGCAGTAGCAGCGAAACACTGTCGACAAATGACCTGACGCCACGAGTATCCTTCGAATTGCCTCCGCGTAGGCCATCATATAGAGAATCCCTGTCGAACTCAGAAGCGTCTCCTACCTCGCATAGCATCGAATTTGAAGGACCATCCGCAAAAGCAGCTTGGATTACACCTCGAAGCCCGCTCGCCGAGCCGCGCTCCTCGCACCTCACCTCCTTTTTCGACAGGAGCATGGAGGTACCAGAATCAACTTCGCCACCAATCATTCCAGCGCGTCTGAAGGCTGTCGAAGATAGTTTATCAGCAACGGACGAGCTGTATCATGTGGACTTTGACAAGCTGTGCACTGATAACGACAAGTTCTTTGAGATCTCAGCCGCTGCAACAAAGCACATGGACACGATACAAGAGGAACTACCGTGCCTTGCTGCGACAACTCAACAAGCATCGTACGTGGTTTTCAGCCGCCGATTGCTGATGAAGTAATGGTACTGACGAATGCGTGTGCTTAGACTATCATTGTGCGATCTATCAAGCGAGATCATGTCACTTCATGAGAAGCATGACTTGGAGAAGGACAAAATGTACGAACTCGATGTGTATTTGCGATATTTGCGAGCAGTAACAATGAACAATTAACCATCGTTTTATCAACAGGCTGCATCAGATAGATGCCATTTTCAACCAAAATACAGATGAGAAGCTCGGACTCGTAGAGGCCCACGCAACAGACAGAGCTGAATTGATCGCAACCCACGAAGAGAAACTTAGAGACATGGACTCTACTTTCCAGCAGCAAATTCAGGATCTAGAGACGCGGTATGCGGTCATGGAGCAAACATGCTTAGAGGAGCTTCAGCAAGTGAAGCAAGCGTCAGCCGAGAAATTGGAGCACGTCATCCAAGCATCCAGTTCTGATTACCTAGCCTTGCAAGAATCCAGCCGCGCAGAAAGAGCCGCGATCATCGAATCATCGCAAAGGGAGCTTGAGAGTGTGCAGACTTCGCTACAGCAAGAGCTTGCCAAACTTCGTTTGGATTCCAAAGCTGCGTACGAAGCGCTGGAACAAGCCTCACAAGCGGAGCTTAGTCGAGTCCAATTGACTTTGGAGGAGCAACTGAGCGCGTTGAAACAATCGTCAAGCTCAAGAATCCAAGAGCTCGAAGCTTCTAGCGCAGCCGATATCGCACAAGTCACCGGGCAGCTCAGCCAAGAATTGTCCGACACGAAACAAAACGCTGAAAAGGCACTGCAAGCCATTAAAAAGAAGTACGCGGCTGAGCAGGCGCAACTGCAAAACAACGCCGAGCGCGAGATTGCGAGGCTGAATATGGAGCGAGAAGAGCAGCTAGTAAGGCTATCCACTCGACGAGAAGAAGAAACTTCCATGCTGCAAAATGACCTTGAGATCACGAATTCGAGGTATACTGCGGAGATCCAGCAACTGCATGAGACCTATACCAGAGACGCTACGAATGCGATGGCAGAGGCAAATGCGAAATTGGCTGCTTTGGTTGAACTGCATGGTGATGAAATGGCGGCGCTCCAAGAGAAGACGGATTCTGAGGCAGCGTCTGCCCACGCGGCGTTCGAGCTGAAATGTTCTTTGATGGCGGCACAACATAAATCTGAGATCGAAGGCTTACGGGAAGAATCTGCTCGAGCCCAAAGAGACCTTGTGGACAAGTATGGAGAAGAGCTGATTCAAGTGAAGGAGGAAAACCGACGTGAGAGGGACAGTATTGTTCTGAAGTACGAGACGGACCTGGATGAGCTGAGACGCGTCAGCAAAGATCAAATGGACAAGCTTGCCAAAACTCAAGAGACTCAACTGATGCAAATTCGGGAGGCTCATGGTAACAAACTAATGAGCTTGGAGAGAACAATGCGTGATAACCAAGCTACGCACGAAATGTTCAGACAACTGAACGAATCCGAGCTCGAGTCACGACGATTTCGCATTGAGGAGCTGGAACTGATTGAGATCGCGTGGAAAAAGCGACACCAGAACGCTGTCCAGGAGAGTAAAGAAGCTCTATCGCAAAAGGATATGGATTTGTCCGAACAGGAAGCTCGGATTTCGCAGCTACAGGGAGAGTTAAAAGCAACATGCGATTCTCTTGATGAGGCTCGCAAAGAGCTCAAGCAAGTGAACGATGATCGACAGGTCAAGGCCAGCACGATCTTGGAGTTGACATTTGTGATCAAAAGCCGAGATGATGAAGTCGAAAAGCTTCGGAATGCTTTGCTGGACTCGATCCAGACTGTCAACAACAAGACTGAGATCTTGGAGATGACGGCCGAGACGCTTTCCTCAAAGGCAAAAGAGCTGGAAGACACGAAGGCAAAGTTGCGGCTGGAGTCTGGCCGTCTGTCAATTGTGGAAGAGTCCATGCACCACAAAGAAGAGATTCTTGGCGACACCGAGCTGAAAATTGAAAGCATGCGGCTGAATATGGACAGTATGCGATTGGAAATGAAGCGTATGCAAATGGATATGAAACTTCAGCTTGAGCACACCGAAGGCGAAATGGAGCTCAAGAATGGAGAGATCCGTCGTTTGCATGCTGCGCAGAGCGACCTGAAACAAAAGAGCGACTTCTTTCAAGAGACAATAGTAGAGCTTGAAAGATCGCTCGTGGCAGCTCAGCGTCAAGGCGAGGAGGCCCAACGTCGTATCGCATTGATGAAGATCGAAGCCTGTCAAAGTGCCGAAGACACCAGAAAAGTCAGCGATTTTCTGCAAGACAAGGAGACCGAGATATTGATCCTTGGGCGAGAAAAAAATATCGCCAATTCCGATAAACAGCGGCTCCAGATCCAGTTGAATAACATGAATCATTTGGTGCAAACTCTGCACGAAAGAATCGAAGCCAAGTGCATGCTTGCAGAAGAAGTTCAGGGGTTGTGCTTGCGCTTGATGGAGGAAACGTCGGCCGAGAAAGACAAGCGGATGCGTTGTGAGAGGAATCTATTGTCATTGGAGCTGTCAGCTGTCAAGGAAATGCTTCGACACTATGAAGGCGTTGATGGACGGCTTGCAGAGAGCAAAAAGGAGGTCGAGAGTCAAGAAGCCACCATAATTCAGTTGCATGGCGATATTCGAGCTCTGCAGGATATGGTCGAGCACTATAAAATCATTGAAAGGTTGCTGGATACGGCGAAAAACGAGATCAGTGAGCAAAATGCCAGCCTCAGTGCACTCAAAGAAGAGCTGAAAACCGAGAAGGCCTCTGCTCAAAGTGATCGTGAAAAGAGTGAACTACTGTTGGCGCGGCAAGTTGAAACATGTGAGTCGTTGCAACTTGAAATCAAACTGGCAAAGGGAGATTTGGATGCGCAAGTGCTGCAATACACCGCATTGGAGAGTGAATTGTTGCAATTACAGAAAGTGAAAGCAAGCTACGAGTCTCAACTTCGAGAGTATCAGCATCGCTTACAGCAAAGTATAAAACAGCTGGAGGGTTTGACCATGGAGAAGGAAGACGTTACTATCCGACTTCAACAGCAACACGAATGCAATTCATCTTTATCCAACGAGCTTGCTCGAGTTTTCGCAAATCAAGATACTGAACAGCAGGCACAAAAGGCTGAGATAGACAAAATGACTAAAGACATGAGAGAGGCAGGCGAGAATCTGAGCAAAATGTCATCTGAGCTGCAACAAGCACATTCAGATATGGCACAACTTCAAGCTCAGTACGACAAGGCAATGCAAGAATTACAGTCTGCGCATGAACACTTAGCGAGGCTCCAAGAACTCAGTGAATCCAACACTCAGGAAGTCATCGACAAAATGAACGCTGCGGATCGAGATCATGCAAATCAAATCCAGGCACTTCTAGATCAAAAGGAAGAGCTTCAGCGAACGATAGGATCGGAGATCCAACGCCTGAACGATTTGCTGTCGGATGAGAAAACGCAGCACGAGATCGACAAAGAACAGATGAGCGCAGTATTTGAAGAGAAAGTTAATTCGATGGATGCGAAGCATAACGAAGTAGTGGAGCTGATGAACATGAAGAATGAAGCAGAACAAAAGCAGATGCGGGCAGAATTTGCGCAGGAATGTAATTCTACAAGGTTACTATTTGAGCAGGAAAAGACTATGATGATCTCAAAGTTTGACGAAGAAATCGAATCTCTGACTTCCGCGTACAAAGCGGAAAAGGAAGCTACGAAGAAATCGTTCGCGCAAGAGCGATCATCTATGGCTGCGGCGTATATTGCCGACAAGGAGGCGACAACAAAGGCGTTTGAACAAGAAAGGGCATCGTTGACTGCTGCTTATACATCAGACAAGGAAGCATGGATGGTAGCGCATGAACATGAAAAGACATCAATGTCCGCTGCATACGAAGCTGAAAAAGAAGCTACAAGGGCAGCAGATGAAGAGCAAAAAACATCAATGAGTGCCAGATACGAGACAGAATTGAAGGCAGTGATGGATGCTCACGAACAAGAGAAGAACTCAATGACGTGCACATTTGAAACAGAAAAGGAATCAATGAAAGCGGCGTATGAGCAAGAACGGGACTTGATGGTTGCTGCACATGAATCAGAAAAGACGCTGATGAACGCAAAATTTGAAGAAGATAGTAAGTTAATAAGCTCGAAGTGTGCGAGACAGATCGAGTTGATGCGCGTAAAGTATGAAGACGATATTGAATTGATGACAGCAGAGTTCAACGAGGACAAGGATGGTATGAAGACCAAGTATGAAGAAGAGATCCAATCGATAGCCCTTAAGCACGAAGAAGCGATCAAATCGATAGCTCTAACGCACGAGCAAGAAGTGGGTCTACTGAATCAAAAGCACGAAGAAGAAATGGATACGATGAGCAAGAAACACGAACATGAGAGTGAGCGGATACGAGATGACCATGAAAATAAATTGCAGTCTATCTGCTCAAAGTATGAACAAGAGAAGCACATCATTGCAACAACGCTTGAAGAAGAAAAGGCTGTCAGTCGAGCTGCGATGTTAGAAAGAGATGAAGAGTTCCAGCAGAAAATCCATTTCTTGAACGAGGAATTCACCTCTCAGCTTGCAGCTTATGACAATGATATCCGTGAACTGCGAGAGATTGAAGGACTTCTCAGCGAAAACTGTCGAAGCTTGGCGTACGAGCACGCTGTAATCAATGATACGAATCTATCAGCAATTCGGTGCCTTGAGGAATCAAACGCCGGCCTAAGCAATGATCTGGTACTACTCAAGCAAAGATCTGAAGATGAATACAAACGCGTGACAGAATCTCATACAGCTGAGATCGCATCGTTAAACGATACCCACAACGACCAGCTGGCCATGCGACAGAGAGAGAATGATGATATTCAAATGCAGCTTGAAGCGGTAGCGCATTCATGGGAACGATCTGTCACGAAATTGAGCAAGACGTTGAAGACCAAGATTGACGACATTGACATTGATAATACAGCAACTGCTGATAAGTTACGCACACTTTCGAAATGTGAGCAAG
Organism: Elongisporangium undulatum; assembly: GCA_023334555.1. Classification (NCBI taxonomy): domain Eukaryota; phylum Oomycota; class Peronosporomycetes; order Pythiales; family Pythiaceae; genus Elongisporangium; species Elongisporangium undulatum. The sequence goes on along the minus strand of JAADVF010000077.1, from coordinate 15,148 downwards.
AGCTAAATGAGCTCGCTGAGTCTGCGAGGCAAGAAATCGAGTGCGCGCTTCGAGAGAAAGAAAGTGAAATTTCAGCGCTAGAAGACACCGCTCGAGCGAACAATGAACATTTCCTGGCTATTCTGAACGACCATCAAAGCTTAATTGAAGCATTAAATCAATTCGCTGGAGAGACTAGACAGCGATTGATGGAACGCGGCAACGAAATAGAATCGCTTCAGGAAAAGCTCAAAGAAAAGGAAGTTGCTCTGCATGAGAGCAACCAAGTTGTTATGGCAAGGCGTGCCACCATCGAAAATGTTCGGAAAGGTAAGCTGTACTCATTTGATTATCAAGTTATGTGTGTGAGCAGGAGTTCTAAGTTTATGATGTGATGTTGTGTGGATAACAGAGCTAAGCTTAATGATCGAGGCAAGCAAAGGCGTTCGATCAGAAGAGCAATTCGTTGCGTCTCTTCGGCAACAACTGAATACGTTCCTGTCAGAGATTTATCATTTGGAGACGACAAGCATTGCGGATTTCGCTCTTGAGGAGGAAAACGATCTACTGGAATGCCTCAAGGACTGTTTCCGCATGAGATGTTGCATGATTCAAGCCAAAAGTGGTAAGCAAGAGTCTGTTTTAAATGTCCAGCATGTGTGCAATGTTCTGCAAGACCATGGTTTGATCCGCGAGAAATACATTGAGCTGTACTCACATGAAAAGTCGGAGTCGCAAGGAGCTCTTGCGCCATCGGTTACGAAGATATTAGATGAGCATACTCGGCTTGTCGCTGCTACTGAACAAGTGTTTCACCTCGAGCGTCAACGAGATGTAGAAGAGCTTGTTTCAATCTTGACGACTCATGTGACGCTGTTTGATGCAATTGGAATATCCACCGCAAGTGACAGAGCACAAAGGTTGAGTGAAGTCGTCGATTTTTTTGCGCAACGAACGCAATTGTTGATTACCGCAAAGGCAAACTTTAATGGAATTCAAGACTTGAAAGACGTCAAGCAAGTACTTCTTGATACTCAAAACGTGTTATCTCTAGCGAGACGAGCAACTGGCAGTGAGAGAATTCGATGCCTTGCCGATTTGGGATTGCTTGTGGAAGAAGTTGCAACCCTGCGCGAGAACTTCGATGCAACAGTGAACAACCATATCGTCGACTTTGAGGATTGTCAAACATCCACCAATTTCCTGAAAACCAACGAGATTCTGTCGTTTGCTCAAAGCTCAACCGCATTTGTTTTGTCTTGCGCAAGTTCGCTCAACTTGACAAGTGAAACTGCGTCACCTTCTAATATCGTTTACGCCATCGAAGAGCTGATGAAAATTCTAGATCACTTTGGAATGCTTCGGCCACGAAAGAATTCGGAAAACAGCCAGAGTGTCCAAAGTCTTGGTTCTGAAGCAGATTACTCAGCAAATGATAGTGGAACTACCCAACATCCACAAACGTTGAGGGATATTCAAGATCAAGTCGCTAGTTTAATCGCGTTTCTCGAGGAGCTTCGATTGCTATCCATCTTTGCTCAAAACATACTGGACGAAGAAAATGTGGCAGTCGCAAGTGTCAATGGTTTCAGCTGTCACAGCAGCAGCGAAAGCATTGCGATGAATCGCTCGATGACGAGTACGCCAACGTCAGTTGCTCATTCAAATGAAGATCTGCGTATAGATTTGCCGACGCCATGTGACGAGGTGGAGTTTGAACTTCTCGCTCAGACCTCTGTTTCAAATAGTGGAGGCGGCTTTTCCGTGGAGCCACCGCAAGCCTCGGCAGGTATCCTGTCGGATTCATTGATGGATATCTCTCTTGTCATGAGCGACCACCATCGTATCATTTCAGAGGTCGCTCACTGGGTGAAGAAGAATTCGTCACAGAAAAGTGACACTCCCATTGATGTTGGAACCGAGATCGGCCGCCTAGTGCGTGAGCATTGTTCGTTGCTTTCTCTGGCAAGAAGTCTGTTTAAGCTCAAGGATCCGAGGCAAGACCTCTCATCATTACTGGAGTGCGTGGCTGTTTTGAACCAGATGACAGCAAGACTGTCGTTTTTTGAACCCGAATCTTCCTCCGACAGCACTGACAACATGCAAAACGATGGATCCAGCGAGAGTTTGATTCATAGCGTGGGGAGTGCATCATCCACTTCAATTGCGAACAGCGAAGACGCATTACGCGCATCTCTGTCTGTATTCGCATCGCTTGATGATATCGGTCGCCATCTCCAGGATTACAACGTGTTCGTGCAGCAGATGAAAGAAAACAAGACCTGGTTCGTCGAAGGAAATGTGGACAGTATTGAAGCTCTGACTAATGAGATCAAGGAGCAATTCGGTCTGCTAGAACAAGCTCAGACCATGCTTTCATTGCGGTATCCCAACGAGGAGCTTCCTCAGGTGATTAGTGAGATGCTTGGACTGTTGACTCATGCACGGCAATGCAGTGAATGGGTTCGCGCCCAAAAGGATGAAGACCCAGTCGAACCACCTGCACTCATGGTCGGCGTTGAATCCATCCTCTCCGGATTCAGCGAAATCGCTCAAAATCTTGACAACTACAGTGATTTGATCATGTGGATGAAGCGGGTGTTACCAAGCTCTGAGTCGCTGCAGACGATTGATGACATGAAAGATAATATTCGGTCAGTTCTCGACCAGTTGGAAGCCTTCAAGATGCAGAACTCTAAATTGGATAGCATTTTTGCGCGAGCAGTAGATCCTCAAGGCGACAAAGAAAATGAAACAACCGACAAGCTGGAGCTAATTGATGGCGACGAGGAATCCTGTTCCAGGACCAGAATCGATGTTTGCCAGAAGCTGGTTTCTGATTTTGAGAACTTATCCAGAGAGAAGCGTGAGCTGGCGGCAGATGCTCTGATTGAAAACGAATTTCTCGAAACGAATGCGCTAGCAAATGGTTCTCTGGGAAGTGCATTGTCTGCGTCCGCACGTATATCAATTTACAACAATTTACTGCAAAAACTGAACGATCTACAAGAGACAGAGACAAAGTTAACCGAGACACTGACAGCAGAACGAGCTCTCGCGATCGAACATGCTGCATCTCAAAGTCATATTTTCGCTGAAGAGCTTGATTCAGAAAAGCAAACTGCAATGCAAAAGTTACAGGAAATCGAGGCCGCTGTCGAAGAGCTCAAAGCTGAAATCCAAGCTACTGTAGATAAACTACAAGAGATGACGAAGTCAGCAGAAAACCTGACATCTGAAAAGCAAGCATTACTGGCGAAATTGGATGATGTGGAACGGCTGGCTGGATCTATTGAGACAGAAAAGCAGGCTGTCACAGTAAAGCTGAATGGGACGGAGAAAATTGCCGAAGAGCTTGCATCTACCAAGCTTGCTGTACTCAGCGAGCTAAGTGAAACAAAGCGTTTACTCGAAGAAGTTACCTCTGAAAAGCATGGTGTCCTGAGTGAGCTGAATGATCTGAAGAAATCCTTTGAAAAGCTGGACTCTGAAAAGCAGTTCGCATTGGAAAAGCTTGATGAGCTGAAGAAGTTCTCGGAAGAGCTGGATTCCGATAAGCAAATGGCGATGAACAAGCTGGATCAAATGCAGACGCTGACAGAGGAACTCGCCGCCGAGAAACAAGCTGCATTAGTTGAACTTGATAGGATAAAGTGCGTGGTTGACGAGTTTGAAGTCCAGCAACAACAGACGATGCACAGTCTGAGTGTCCTTGAATCTGAAAAACGATCTGTACTGGAAGCATTGCGTGAAATGGAAGAATCCAAGGGACTTGAACTTGTTGAAACGAAGCAACATGCAACACAATCTATCGCCAACTTGCAGCAGAAACTCGAGGATGTGATCATGCAGATGAATATAATGAAGGAAGAACTCAATCAGATGCTTGCTGATGAACGACAGCATTCAACTGATGCAATTGCTGATGCGAATCTAAAGTTGAAGAACATGACTGTGGCCATGGACATTATGAAACAAGAGCTAAATGAGCAATTGGCTGACGAGAAGCAACGCTTAAAGGATAATATTGCCAAGTCAGAGCAAGACTTGAATGATCTTATGAGCCAGATGGATCTCATGAAGCAAGAGCGGGAGTTAAAGCTTATCGCGGAGAAACAAGTGTCGAAGGTCTTGCTTGCTGGCGTGGAGCAACATCTTCAGCACGAAGTCTTCGAGAAACAACAGCAAGCGGATGAGACGCTGCAAAGGATGGAGCGCGCTCTCGCTAAACACAAGAGCATGATCGCGTGTGATATCATTTGCGAGAAGGAGCTGTTTGCTGCTCGACAGCAGATCTTTCCTGTGGATGTACCAGCAGATGACGCCTTGTACTCTCGTATCCCGATCTATGAACAGTTTTACAATGAGTTTGCGCGCATCGCTGGTGAGAATCAGCGAGCAGAATCCGAAGAACTTCAGTTTTTGAAGTCACACGAACTATGGTCTGGAGAGATAGATGCCGCCGAGTCGATGTCGATCGCTGAGATTCGTACCGATCTCTACAACAGATTGCTTGAATTGCAACACCAACTGCGGCTTGAGAAGCAAGCTTTTGCCGAAGAAAAGGCCTTCCTGGCCCAAAACAAGCTTGCCATTGAAAGTGACGACCCGGTCGCGTTCCGGACTTTGGTGTACCAGAGACTGCTCGACGGCCAGAATGCGCTGATCGAAGAGAAAATGGAGCGAGAGCTGGAGGCCGCGAAAGAGCAGGCGTTTCTAGAAAGTCATGGTCTGGTGTTTGGTAGTCGATTCGATGCCTATAAGGCCTTCGTCGAAGCTGTTGCGCGTATAACCCAGATTCAGCAAGATGTTGAGAGTGAGTTGGCGTTTCTGCTTCAGAATGCACTCATAACCCAGCAGAAGGTGGATGATAATGGCTCAACTATGGATTTGTCAGTCCGAATAGAGCTTTACGAGCAGCTATTAGCCATGAAAGCCGACGCATTGCTCGCAGAATCTGCGGTTGAGGAAGAGAAGGCGTTTCTGCTTCAAAATGCGCAATTAGGTTCAGTTCAAATATGTGCACCAGAGTTCTCCCGAGTCAGTGTTTACGAGTCGTTGTTGAAGACGCAATCGGATCTTGCCAAGCAAATTGAGTTCACAGCAACTGAACGAGAGAAAGAGTTGCAGTATCTATCAGAACACGCAGCAGTCAACGTTGAGTCGGTGCAGCTAGAGACAACTGCAGGTCGGATCGATGTTTACAACCAGTTTTTGAAGCGCATTCGAGACAGAGATGCGCATCTTGAGATGTCTTTTTCACAACTGGAGGCGTTGGAGCGCAGTTTGATGGCCTGGAGTGAGATTCCTCGAGTTGATGCTGCAATGTACGACCAAATCATCCGTAGTAGTACGCAAAAGCTCGCACAAGTCGCCCAGGGGTACCAAGACGAGCGATTTTCTGCAGCAAAAAGGCACGCGCAAGAATTGGCAGACTCGAAAACGGATCATGAAGTGCAGTTGTCCAAAGTGCTAACGGAGCACGAGACTGAGGTCCACCATCTCAAGAAAGAACATAAGACAGAAATGACGCTTGCGCTGCAGACGCAAGCCAAGCAGCTGGAATTCCGTGCAGCCGTATACACCAACGAAACCTCTGTGGATCATTCGCAGGCCAGATCAAACGGTGGTTTATCCGTGACCCAAGCCAGTGCTTTAGTCCTGGACAAGGTCACAAAGCGAGATACGGCAGCTATGAGCATGATCTATCGCTCGATCCGATTGGCGACAGAGATCTTGAATACGACAGCATTTGCCGGCATCAACGCCTCAACCACCACCAATGGCGGATTTGGCGGTGGTGCGAGTGCAGGGGCTGATATCCCAGTGGACGTGACCCAAGCAGTGTTCAGCTGTGTCAAAGAGCTCAAGGCGCTCAAGGAGTTTCTGATTCAGTCGCTGGAGCAAATCACGACCACCGACGTATTCCCAGGTCATCCGGCGTTCGTCAAAGTGAATATGGATGGAGCCATAGCCAGCTGCGACAAAGAGAGCGCTATCGACTTTGCGCTGTGCTCCCATCGGGAGTTCATGATGTACGCCAACGCGCAGCTATTGGCACAACAAGAACAGACCAACAACATGCTTCTTCACTTATTCCAGTCGCTGGATGCGACAGCGAGCGGGTTTTCGTTGGATCAGAAGAAGCAGATGGAGATGGAGATCTCGCTCGTGCGCGAGCGCGAAGCTAAGGAGACAACTGAACGCAGTTGCAAGCTCAATGAGGTGTTCTACCACAGATTGCTGGACGAGCGCAAGGAAGTTGAAAGGACGCTGACCAGTGCATTGGCTGAGCTTCGTGGGGAATCACGAGCGCTTCGCTCCAAGATCGACGCTCTTGAACAGGAGCGCCACGCCGCGTCGACTGGTATGGGTCTGTCGATGGGTATGTCTCCATCCTCTCGAGGTCTTCTTGCGACACCAATGCAGTCGCCACGAATGGCCAGCCCCACGATGCCCATGCGGCCAGAGAAGCCCCGCGAGCCGTTCAAGGCCAAAGGCGGCGGCAGTGTTCACAAGGAGCGCTTCGTGAGCGATCTGGAGAAAGAAACTGGCCAGCGGCGGAACGTTAACGTCACGAGGCGCATGAACGACTGGAAGAAGCAGGAGCTGATGGACTCGTCCTCCAGCCTCGAGAAGGGATTCCGAGAGATGGAGGCCTCCGCCAACCGTGGCTTTGATCAGGACAAGGCAGCACGGCCTGAAACGGGCATGCGAGGATCAGCGAACGACCAGGGGCTCTGGCATCAAGGAGCTCGCACGATCCATCACATGTCGTTCTTCGTGTCGGTGTTCCACGTGCCCAAGCAGAACCTCTTCCGAGTCGAGGTCTTCAACACCGAGACGGAGCATCCACAGACGATTTACGTCACGTGGTCCGAGATGGAGAACTACGTTGCTGAGAGCCCCAAGGCCATCCGATTGGGGCTGTCGCTGGACGATCCGTCCAAGCACGCCGAGATCGTAGACGTGTTGTTCGAGCGTGTCAAAGTGTATGGCGAGGGAACGGCCAGCGTTCTGCTCGCGTTTGAATAAAAACCGAGTCGCGGCAGTGGAGCAGGCGGCAGTGTAACCTTAAATTGTATGCTCCCCACGCTCCTGTGGACGCATCGGGAAGCGCAAGATCATCCGTTGATGCGCATGGTTCGCCACTATGGGACATTTCCATAAATAAGCCTCGCTCTCGACCATGCTTCGCTGGCCATGCCGACGCCTGGGCGGATTCCAGTGCCGACGCTCCTTCAGCAGCTATAAGACCTCGTTCGTTATCCATGGCGACCTCCCAAAGGTATGAACGGCGCGCTCCACCAGAATCCCGCCGCCTCGTAGTAAAATTTACGCCTGTTGTGTAGCTGCCCAAGGGCGCGATCCCGGCCGTCGGGGCTGAAGCGCACGTGACGCACGAGTTCACGATCCAGGACACTGCGCAGTTCGCTGCGCTCACGGGCGACAGCAACCCGATCCACACGGACGCGGACGCGGCGCTGAAGCACACGGGTGTGGCTGCGCCCGTGGTGCAGGGCATGCTCAGCGCCAGTCTATTCGCCACGATCTTCGGCCAGTCCATCCCGGGCGCCGTGTACATCTCGCAGGCGCTGCGCTGGCGCACGCCGCTGCTGGTGGACGAGCCCATCGTGGCGCGCATCCGCGTGGTGCGCGTGCGCAAACGCTTCGTGGACTGCGAGACTGTGTGCGAGAAGACCGGCGACGGCGCAGTCGTAGTCGAGGGCAGCGCGACCGTGCTGCTGCCTAGGGAATGAATAGACGACGCGCGTCTTCGTTCAAGGGATTGGATGTGTATTTACTTGTGTTTCTCTTGTCTGGTTAATGCAATTGGAGGAGCTCCAGTGGGGAAGGCAGACGCTTAGTCCTTCTTCTTGTTGGGGGACTCCCGCCAGATCGTCTTGATGGTCTCCGTGATGCCCGGGCCTTCGATATTGGTGCGCAGGAAGCCCAGGAACATGACGCCGGTCACGCCGAGCCACGCCACGCGCGCAAGCGTCTGCGACGTCTTGGGCACGTAGTCCGAGATGACCTGGTTCATGCCGATGTGCGCGTGGACCGGGATGACCACGCCCAGGGCGAGGTCCACAGGCACGGACACGATCGAGGGGCTCAGGATGAAGGCCGCGGGCATCAGAGCCATGAGGCCGACGCTCGTGAGGTGGTACACCTTGTGCGTGATGGCCGTGTTGTCAGCTATGAGGAAGCATCATGGTCGTCAGTATGTGCGGCTGTAGACCAGCGGACTTGCTGCCTTTGACGCACCTTCGATGATACCGACAATGCCAGAGGCCTGCTTGTTCTCCGTGTACTTGACGGGGGCGCCTGCAGACACAGGACAGAGCACAATGGTCAGCGCATGTTGGTACGGCACCACCGGAACCTGCGGCCGCCAAGCTCTTGGGCTTGTAGCCGCCTTGGCAGGACGCAATCAGAGCTTCACGTACTCTGGCGGAACTGGCGGACGTTGGCCACGGGGGTGGCCGTGCGCGGGGCGGCGGCGCGCGAGGCGAAGCGCACGAGAGTTCGCTGCATCATCATCATCCTGGTCGGTCTCTGGTCTCGGCGGTTCCTTCGGAGCTGTTCTGCCCACCCCACCAGGCCACAAAACGCCCCAAACACCTCACGCGTGAGGTTTTTTCCATCGCAAGTCGAAATGGTCCAAGTCGACGACGACTAACCAACTTGCGCATACCTTCAACTTGTGGTTTAACATAGGCACGCGTCCTAGAATAAAGACGGACCGCTCTTTTATTCGAGTGGCGTTAGGTGCCAATTGAGACACATCAATGAGCTCGAGCATGGAGCTGGCGCTGGATACGACCGAGGTCAGCGCCCAGAGCGCCAGCCTGAGCAGCAGCTCCAGCAGCGTAAGCCGACGCAGCGACCGACTGCATCTGGCGGTGTCCATTGATGTCTCAGAGGAAGAGAACTCTGCGCATGGCGACTCGTCGTCATCGATCTCGGCTCCTCCATCCGCGACCAACGCTGCGATGCCCGTAATCAACAGCACAGTCACGCGGCGAGCGTCTTCGCCCGTGCGCAGCGCCAGCAACAAGCAGCTGTTCTTCATCAAGACGGTGCGTTCATTGGAGGTCTTGTGAGCACCAGCCATGGCCGCCTCTCATTGTTGGTTGCTCTGGTTTGACAGTGCGACTCGCCGTCCAGCTTGCACAGCGACCGCTCTCGCCACGTGCACTCGCGCAAAGTCACTCGCGACATCGCGGCGCTCGACTTCCTGCAGAACATCCCGATGCAGTCGGAGCTGGCGACCGCGGCGGCCCTGGCCAGCGAGCAGCAAACGCTGGGCACGCCAGGAAGGAAGAGCTCGCTCGGCACTGCTCGGCGTAGCGCGTCCGTGACCGGCGGTGAGGACAATGGAAGTGACCAGGACGTCTCCAGTGATGCTATAGACGCTATGAACCGCCCGGTTAATGAATCGCTGGCTGGTCGACGCATGCCCGGCTTTGACGCCACGATGGTGCACGTGCCGTCGCTCTTCCGCTACCGCTTCACCACCAAGTACCCAGCCGCTTCGGCCGTCGTGCGTCGATGGGAAGGCTCCACTGTGCAGCAGGGACTGCTGGAGTCCCGACTCTTCTTCTCTCGTGGCTGCGGGTATCCAGTCGCGACCTCCACGGTCATCAAGGTGATTGGCCGTGTCTCTGATCGCAATCAACTGGTTGCTCACAGTCTGTCTGCGTAGTACAACGGGAACGAGACGGCGCGACGCAAGCGCTTCACGTCTGTGGGCAATCTAGAGCCCATGAGCTACGACTGGCGAGGCAAGTCGTACTACCGACTCATGCACGCGACCTGGGCCAGCTGCGACAAAGACCGCGACAGTCAGGACGACCACCCGACGGTCGTGCCCTACATGGCCAACTACCTGGACGACCCCGAGTTCCGCCAGGGCCGGCATCGCCACGTCGTGCGAGGCGACAAGAAGATTGGTCCCATCGTCAGTAGCATCCTGCTGTTTGTCAAGCCTAACGACCTCAAGGAGGTGAGCTTTACCACTGCATTGATCTGGCCACTGTGTACAGAGCCACTCAATCGGATTGCACTTGGCAGGAGCTCAACAAGAAGTTCCAAGAGAAGCACACGTGGCTGCTGGACACCGATCTCAATCTGAGCAAGATCCGCAATCTCAAGCGCGAAACGCTGGTCTCTTGCCAGCGCCTCAACATCGAGGTCGCGACCGCGGCGCTCGCCTGCGTGTACTTTGAGAAGCTCGTGCTGAGTCATGTACGAAGAAGGCTTTTGATTGCTGATCGTGTGCCCGCAGCAGGCGACTAACGCGTTGTCTGTCGATCAGTACGTGACCAAGGCCAACCGTAAGCTCTACATGTCGATCTGCTTCTTGCTGGCCGCGAAATTCAGCGAGCCCAAGGCGTCTGAGGCCATGAAGACTACGATCAAGCAGATCCTGGAGGAGATCGACCACGTGCACTCCATCCCGTCGCGCGAGGTCCTGACCAACGAGTTCACTATCTATGCGCAGCTGTCGTTCAGTCTTCACGTGCCGCTGTCCGAAGTGCATCCGCACTTCACGCGGCTGCTCAAGCTAATCGAGAGCAACCCGCGCAAGTACCTGGACGACGACGTGTTCGCAGCGTACTCGGTGCACATCATGGACGAGACCAACGCGCAGTTCCGAGGCATGGACCAGGCTGGGTCTGTGGACGGCGAGACCCAAAACGAGGACACAGACGGCGAAGTGCTCATGAGTGATGACGACGAGGGCGGCGACCACGCAGAGGACGATCCGTCGCTCTTCAGCCGGTGGAATCAAGTGTCGTTCTCGAAATGGTGGAAGCGCCGGCAGAGCGTGGGCCGCCGTGAGCCGCTCTCGACGGCCGTGGAAGAATCGAATTGAAAGTGAACTCTCGCCAGCTAATAGTGAACTTCCAACTGGATGGGATGGACCTGTCTGGGCTTGAAGCCATGTCGTAGGGCCATGACTGCATTGGATCCATTGTCATGCGAAGAAGAAAGAAGCGCCTCTTTGGGCATCACTCAGATCCAGAGCGACTCTTGGAGCCAGCCATGCGCTTCACAGCGGGTCTCGTGCTGCTCTGGTGCGTCCTGATCGTGCGCTCGTGTGCGCTCATTCCGGAGCAGACGAACGTGCTGCTGCTCTCCGACGCCACGTTCCCAACTGCACTGCAGCTCTACCAGCCGCTCTTCGTGCTGTTCGACTCGCCAGTAAGTGGCACACGTTGCTACTCGCCCATGAGGCTCTTCGTTTTGACATGATGCAATGCAATAGACACGACCAGGCAGTCTCCAGCTCTTCAGCGCATTCGCCAATGCCGCCACGAACCTGCGTGTGTCCCAGCGAGAGCTGCGGCCTCAGCTGCGGCTGGCCAGCTACGAGGTAGCTGGGGCCTCCGCTGTGACGCCAGCAAGATACAACGTCCAAGGGCTGCCAGCTCTACTGTTGTTCCGCTGTCCCAAGAGCAGCTCCTCTCCAGCCCAGCGATGCGACGCCAGCGTCTTTCAGACCGACGTCTACACTGGCACGCGGTCCAGCATTTCGTTCCAGAGGTTCGTGCTGGACGAGCCGCTAGCACCCGAGATCCAGATGCTGCCGGACCGGCCGAGCCTTGATCTTCTGGTCCAGACGAACGCGCTGGTTGTGGTGGCCGTGGTAGAAGGCCGCGACAGTTCGGCATATTTGGACGCTCTGGTGCTCGCGCAGCAGGACGGAGCTGCGGTCGCGGCCTCGCGCGTGGTCTACGTCGTGTCGCTGGACACCTCGCTGCTGGACACAGCAGCCGAACGCCAGCGGGTTCCCGTGCTGGTGCTGTATCGGTGCTTTGGACGGGAACGCTTGGTCTTCACAGGGATCTGGAACCGGCTGGGACTACAAGCCTTTGTGCAGCAGAACCGGTTCACGCCCGTGCTCACGTACTCCAGCAAGAGCCCCGCGTACTTCTACGACCCAGCGGCTCATGCGCATGTGCTAATCTTCTCAGACGACACGGCCGACTACCACGCTGATCTACTGGCCCAGACTCACGACGTGGCTCTGAGATGGAACGGTCGAGACGCCAGATCGCCCCAGCTTCGCTTCGTCTACGTGCCCAAGAACGAAAGCGTGCTGCGCCAGGCGCATTTCGTGCCGGACGCTCTGCTTCCGAGCCTGTTGCTGGTCCAGAACGTGAATCAGCCGGCGACTCGACTGGACCCGTGCGGTGCTAATCTCATCGATCTACTGCGCTCGGCAAACGCGTTTGCACCGAAAGTTGACGCGTTCCTGAACGCTTTGGTTCTCCCACCAGCGCAAGAGAAGCCACAAAGAAGACTGGAGGAGCTTCCCAGTGCTGTGACTCCCATCGCCTCGATCCACGAACTGCTGGCGTTGCGTGCAGCGGAAGACCTGGTCGTGCTCTTCGCTTCGCCTCGGTGTCTGGCCTGTCGGATGTTTCGCAGCACGTTTGAACAAGCAGCGCGAGCATTCGCTAGTGCCACCATGACACTCGAAGAAGGAGAAGAAGATGGCGCTGTAGCTTCATCTGCGCAGACGGCTGCGCCGCTTGGCTTTGGCCACGTGAATCTGGATCAGGTCGAAGGTCTCGCACTGCTGGGTCTCCAGATCCGACGCCTTCCGACCATCGGCTTCTTCCCACGTGGACACGTGAAGCGAGACCCTGTAATCTTCGAAAGCGCTGGCGCCTCACTCCAGGAGCTCGATTCGTTCATCCACACGCAAGTGGATTTGATTGAGCAGGAATGCATGGCATCAGACTTGAATCATCAGGCAGATATGCGCGCGTATCCACAAGGACATCTGCAATTGCTGTAGAAACGCCAGATACAGCTCATGGGTCGTCTATTGGAAGTCGAAATCTTGTTTGTTGAAGTCCGCAGCTTTGCCTGGCTCATCTAGAAACCAAGCGCAAGCGCCGTACAAGCCGGTTCAAACGCCGTTTTGAAAGCCTACTCTAGCAGCAAGCTACGGCAGCCTTCAGCGTTTCGAATGCTCACAATTCAGACAGGATTGGAAGAAAGTGCTAATGCCAAACGCAATTGACTCCGATAAAGTCCACAAGTAATCACAGCACATGAACTCTACGGGTCTCGCTACCTGCTGCCAAAGAGCATGTCTTCTTCGCTGTTGATAAAGCTGATCAACCGGCAACGGCCAAATGCAAACAATGGTCGCCATTTCTCATCCTGCTGGAGATAGACTAGATTCCGCCCACGCATCGCAGGAAGGAGAGGGGTTGGCTTTAGATTGGGTGCCTTCAACCGGAACTGGTGGTGATGCGTTACAGCTTCTTCTCGTTAAACAAAACGCTTCAGCTTGTCCACTTCCTCCATCCTCCTGACGGTGCTCTCAAGTGCGGATTTCTGCTCTGTCACAAACGATTCATCTCCATCAAGGCATTGAAGAGCCGCACCACCAAAAGTTTCAAAGCGATCGTCAATCATTGCATCATCGACTGGTTCCTCCGCGCTTTCTAGTTCCAGTACCCAAACTGCATCACGCAGCTCCTCCAGGCTCCCAATCGGGCTACAAGATGTCGGTTTTTACGAAGTTTACCGAACCACGACTCATTCGGAGGTGTAAAACACTCGAGCTTGACGATTGCTCCATCGTACAGCACGATGTTTCCGTTTTCAACCTTTTCCTCTTAGACTTGCTTCCGAGCTCTCTCTCCGGAGATAGAATTCGTCATCAACGTCTGTTGGGTATGGATGGTCTTTCCACACCACAACGTCAGTCAGCCCCAATTCCTTGTCAAACGAAGCCACGACAATGGTTGCATTCGGAAAGGCTTGCTCGTAGCGCAAGAAGACGTTCGCCAACAAAATTGACTTTCCCAATTGCTGCATAGTCCATCAAATCAGTCGGTGCTCACAGATCAGACACGAGGAGCTCTGGCCGCATGCCTGGGGTGCCGGAGACAGTAATGATTTCCATGTCTTCCTCTAACTTGGTCATGATGAGATCATATTACTTTGGGTAGCACTTGCGAACATAGAACGTCTTGCCAATATATTGCATCGGAAGAGACTTCGAGAAGATCTTAGTCCTCGCATATTGTTGCTGGTGCTGGAAGCTAATCTTCAAGGGAGCAAACGAAGAGAACAGAGCTTGCTCATCTGTAGCACCAGACATGTCCTTATCGTCGTCATGATGAGTGGAAGCAGCCGTTGCTAAGTGGCGCACTATATTCCCATATTCAGAGCTGGTTCATCTGATCCCTTTGCATGTCTTCGTCGGCTTTATCGCGCTTTTGTCTGTTCTTCTTGGCAACTTTGAGGTATCGTTGTGCTGCGTCTGAACGCTCACTTAGGAACTCGAACAAAGTCGATATATTCAACTTGAGTGACCAATCCTACTTCTTAATGTCACTTGATAGCAGGCTAACTTGGCAACTTCTAGAAGCGCAAACACCATCGATCTCTTCAACGCAAAGTTGTTTAGTACGCGCATATTGCTTCAGGGAACCAGTTCCAGCTATAAGACGGAATCGCGAATGCCATGAGTGTAAACATCATCTGCTTCCAACATCAGGACAAGTGTGCAGATATCCAATTATTACGGTGCGCACCTGGGGTGCCAGTGACAGTGATGATTTCAGCATCCTGCTGAAACTTCTTCATGATGAAATCGTAGTACTCTGAGAAGCACTCGCGAACGTAGAAGGTCTTGCTTCTGTCCGGATATTGCATCGGGAGCGACTCTGGGTAGATCTATGTCCTCGCATCTGGATGTGGAGCTTCAGCATCTGAATCAGCAGGCATTTGTTCATCGTGATGAGTGGGAGAAGGAGCCGCCGCAGAAGGGCGCGCCATTGTCAGAGCAGAGAAGCACAGGGTCCTCTTTTATTCTTCCCGGACATTGGAGTCCTTTTCTCTCTCCTAATGTGCGAATGACATTTCTGTTCTCTGCGAAACTCTTTCTGCTGGTGGTGTCCGCCACACCAACGCCGTCGTGGTCTCGGAACAACATCATCTTGGCTTCATTACGCATCGAGCTTTCATTGTCCCAACACACAGAACCAGACGAATGCCTTTGGATGACTCTGCATTGAATAGTAATTCGGTGACTCTACTGCAGCAACGGATACACGTGCTTGTCGTAGTTGGTCTGGAAGGAGCAGAACTCGCTTGTATTGTCGTAGAACGCGGTGTCTTGGATCCAGCACAT
>JAADVF010000769.1:0-13879 GCA_023334555.1 Elongisporangium undulatum | reverse complement strand
AGTTTGCTGGCTCGTCCGCTCGACGCAGAGTCGTGGCAGGTGCAATCTAGCTGAGCCCCAGAGCTGTCGTGAGCAGCAAATTCATTTAATGGTTTGCATGAAATGATGGGAATCAGGATATTGAATATGATGTGAAACTCTGCAATATACACATAAATGTGCTGCTGGGTGTATTACCTTTTGCTACCTTGCAGTTGTCGGATACGAGTGCCGTTACCGCCTGCAGCGAGACGAGCGGTATACACAGCAAGTAGTAGTATCTTATCACAGGTACATGTCACAAACGCAACATTTCACCGTCGGAACTGTAGATCAGCGATAGAGAACATGCGAGTAGTCTCAAGGATTTTAAAGGGGGAAAGGTTCACTCCAGAGCACTTGCACTCTGTTCTCGAGGATCTCTGGATTAAAATCGAGACATCGGGTTCACTGAAATTGAAATCAGGCTATATTATTAATACGACTCTGTTTCAGGTATCAGCCTGACATCTAATCAGTCGTAAAGCCAGTGAAATCCGTATCCAGCGTGGCGTACAGATTCGTCTTAAGCTCCTCGAAACTGTTGAATTGCGGCAGATCCAGACGGTTGAAGCAAGCGTGGCTGCGGATGTAGGCCGGTTCAGTCCTGGGCAGAGCGCTCAGGTTAAAATGGCACACGCGGCCTACAGTACTCGTGAGGCCTTTAAAGCCGATGAGAGGCACACGCGATCGGCCGGTGGCAAACTGCAGCAGCTTCTGTCTGTACTCGTTGGGCATCTCGCGAACGATCTGCCAGAACCACTTTTCTGTGGAGCTTCCTTGGAGATCCGGAGTGCTCAGTGAGTTCTGTTCCCAGTCGTCCACGTTGAGCTCCTGTATGCCACACAACAGATAATCCAGCTCAAAGGCGTCGAACTGGAGAAGCAGCTCTATCGGGATGACCTGGTAGATGCCCTTGAGGAAGACGTAGAGCTGGCTTGAGACGCTTTCAAACAGCGTGTGCTCAAACTTGCGCTGCACAAACTGCAACTTGTTGGCGTCCGTGACTGGGATGTTCCTGCCATCCAGTATCAGCTCTGTAGTGGTCACAGTGCCGTCCTGGGCGATGGAATCAACGGTGAAATCCAAGTCCAGTTGCTCCGCGCCGTCGTGTTCCAGCAGCCAGTTGAGTTGCTTGAACAACTCTGGGTCAAAGTCTTCCATGTCGCTCCAGCTCAGTGGCATACCCAGAATCAGCTTGAGCAGAGGCAGCGCCAAGTGGAAGCCGATCGTGGAGCCCTCGAGCATCGCTAGGCCAATGAATCGGCCGGCCGAATGGTAGTACACCAAATGGTCTTGGCCAATGTCGTGTCGCGAGCTCGCGTTCAGGTAGAAACCCTGGTCTTGCTGGTTGACGCACCGAAAGATACCCGCCACAGGATCCACCAGCGCTCCGTTCAAGAGCATGAACCACTCGCGGTACAAACCGCCCGCGTCGATGCCGTTCTCGCCCAGGAAGTTGATCTGCAGGACCGAGTGGATCTTGCTTGGCTCGATGCAGCTGAGACTCTCCATGGACTGCTCCAGTAGATAGTCACGCTGCAGAGATATCTTCAGTTGGCCCATCTCGGCCGGCAGAAAGAGCGACGCGGACTGAGCCACGAAGTGGGCGTACTTGGTCGGGAAGTCCTTCGTGCTGAAAGCGATCACTTCGCGTCGGCGTTCCTTTGAACTGATCGCATCCCCAGTCGCGGACGCAGCAGCGTTGGCACTTGATGCCAAGACGATCTCCATGGCCGCAGTAGCGAGGTTGTTTGCTTCGTCTGGGCCAGTGACTATGGGCTTCTGGAAGCGAACAGCCTTTCCCGCGTTGAGCGTACTCGCGACTGTGGAGTGGCTTGCGCGGTACCAGAAGAGCTCACCGTTCAGATCCAGCGTCCGCGTCCATTCCTTCCGCTTTCTGTAGCGAGAGACGCCAAGCAGCAAAAGCTGTTCATGTCAGTGCACTGTTGGGATCACACCAGACGAGAGAGTCGTACCGAGCTCTCAGCTGTTGTCTCGTGAATTGCGTGGGAGTGTCTCCATCTCCCCGGCTGCCGTCGCCACTCAAGCCGTGCCAGCAAAGCGCGCAGCTTGTCGACGCCTTGAAGTTCTCAAACGCGCACACAGGACAGACGTGGAAGCCGTTCTCGGCCTCGCTACAGTAGCGTTTGAACAACAGAGTCTTAGCCACAAGGCTGTTGTTGCTGAGCTGCTGGTGGCGTTGCGACGTACCGAATGGCTCTGTCGAGGCGATGGTCTTCCGCTGGCACTCTGCAAGAGAACCGCCTTGTGTTAGTCTACGGTCTCAAAGCACAAGAGAGAGAGAGAGAGAGAGCTCACTCGAGCAGTGGAGCCAGCAGGTCGCGTCTGGAGCGTTCGCGGCGCGCGCGGATGATCTTGGCGCGTAGGACGAGGAAGCCGATGACGAGCAAGAGCGGCGCAAACACCCAGAGCGGCAGCAGGATCGATGTGCTGCTGCTGCCGGTCATGTCCAAGCGGTGCCGCAGGTCCGTCACGTTGTGGCTGTGCGAGAATTCGAGAGGGATGGGCGCATATTGGACCAACACTCTGGCCTCTCATGCGTTCGCGGGCATTTCCGCATCGAGTGCGTTGGTCCAATGGGCTCGCGCGCGTTTCTACCTGGCGCAGAAACGCGGCAGCGCGCACGCATTCACCCCATGGGAACGCGCCATTTTCTGGCTGGCGTTTGGATGCAGTGAGCGCATTTGAATCCATGTCACGCCGTTCCTCTCAGCCCTGGCGCATCATACAGTACTGCGCTTTGGCTGGGAGCTTCCTTTGCTGCTGTTGTGAAACGTGCAGCCGATGCAGAGAGAGTGATCGATGAGGGTATAAGAGCTAGCGGATACATGCATGCACATGCATATTCATATTACCCATCGCGGATGGATTAGCTACCATACAAAGCACGGTTCTTTGGTGTGTTTCACGGGTCCGGGCGATCGCAATAAACGGCTGCACTGCTGCCACACCTGTGGCTGCTGGATAGCTATCATAGGAACCGACCGCCCCAGCGGATCCACCGGCGTCCGGATTCTGCCACGTGAGACCAGCAACGGAATGGATACACTGAGACTTTTGCTAAAATGCCCACATCACCTCCACAGGGCCTACTATTCGGGCTCCGGTCATTCCTGGAAAGAACGGGATCACTGCGGACATGGAGATCGTGGTGCTGAACGAGCAGCTGCGCGAGCAGTTCGCGCCCGTTCTGTCGGCGCTGCGGCCCTCGGCCGCGGCCTCCGCGTCAAGCTCGGCTTCCTCCAGCAGACGCCACGGTGCCAGCGGAGGCTCGAGCGCTGGCGTGGAGCCCAGCGCCAGCGGCCGCATCGACCACTTCCGCATGCGCTGTCTCGCCATCGTGCGCTGCCTCAACACGTACAAGTTCGGCACGCGCGACGCGTTCAAGCGAGAGATCGAGACGCTCAAGGGCTTCACGGGCGGCAACAGCACGGCGGCTGCGGCCCTGGAGGTGCGTGTACCTTCTGGGTCTACCTATCAGTTCCAGAGCTCACTCGGTCTCTCGCTCTCTCTCTGTAGGTGCTCCTGGTCCAGCTGGAAGACGACTGCACGACGCAAGAAGACAAGGCGATGAGCCCAGCCGCAGTGTCAACATATGAAGGAATCGCGCCGATCCAGCGCCTGGCGGACGACCGCTGGCTGTGCACCATCAACATGCAGGGGATCTCGACCACGATCGGCGAAGAGCCGACGCGAGAGCTGGCGCTACAGACCTACGAACGGCTGGTAGTGGAGACTCGAGCTACAAAGCGAGCGCTTGGTGGGCTGTACAAGCTGGCATCCACATTGCGCGAGGATCAACGCGTCTCGGACGCCCGTGTGCTGCAGGAGGCCGTGCAGCTGTGCCATCCACGCATTTCGGCCCAGCGCCTGCAGGACTCGGTCTCGCTCAACGGGCCTAGCAGCACCGCGACCGCTGCTGTCGCTGCGGCTTCTGGCAAGCGAGAGGTCAAGGAGACGACAAACCTGACAAGTGAGCTGCCTCGCAAGCCCAGTGCCTCACGTGGGTTTGAAAAGACGGCACCCGTGACCCCAGCACATGCCGTCACCTCAGCGCTGTCACTCTCGCGATCGGTGTCGTCGTCTTCCACATGTCTGTCGCCATCGCGGCTGCCTTCCAACACGGCAGGCTCGCTGTCGTCATCGCCGGCCACGTCCAACTCGTCCTGGCGCAACCCCAAGCGCAAGAAGCCCGTGCAGCGCCTGGCGTTCCTGCGGCTGCGTCGCCTGATCCAGAAGCGCCTTTGCCATCACCTTGAAGGCCAGGAAGTGTGCGTGCAGGTGCGCACCGACGCCGCCGACGTGGAGGAGGACAAGATCAGCTGGACAGCCACGGGTCGCTTGGAGGCCGGCCACGTGTTCTCGTTCCGCCAGGGCCGGCGGCTCACGTTCGCAGACTACGTGAATGACGAGATCCACCGCCCGGTCTCGGCCTGTCCGCACATGTTCCTCGTGTCCGAGCGCGAGAGCATTGACGACCATTTGGCGGTCTGCGACGTGTTCACCGAGGCCGATCGCCGCAAACTGGGCGCCGACTTCATGGGCTCCATGCAGAGCTACATGAAGATGAAGGACAAGCGGTCCAGCAACAAGCTGTGAGAGAGGCATGTGGATGTATAGCAAAATGGATTCTTACTTTAGCGTGACGGAGCTCCCGTGCCCATCGGCAGCTCTTAGGTAAACTTCTCTCCGGTCACAGGACACACATCTAGCTTGCCCATCGTGCAGTTGTAGTGCACGATCTTGCCATTTGGGTACACGGCGAACACGATGTCGCCGATACGCTTCTTGCACGACTGGCACAGCGTGTTCGGGTCGATCTCCACGAACTGGTTCAGCTTGTCCACGCGGCTGCACTGCACCTGCAGGTTGAACACGTTCGACAGGCTCTTGGTCACGTGCACCTCGCGCACGTTGTGGGCGCTGCTGGGCAGCAGCTGGCTGAAGAACTCCGACAGCTTGTTCACGGGCGTGCCCTTGGGGATCACGTCTTCCAGCAGCACCTTGCCGTCCATGGACTTGCCGTGGCGGCCCAGCAGCTGGAACGCAAAGTCGTTGAAGGCTGCGCGCTTGGACTCGTCCGTGGGGTTGAAGCAGATCTTGACCAGCTCCAGCATGGCCACATTGTGCTTGAGCTTGCCGCTGGTCTGCGTGCTGTTCCGGCTCGGGGTCGTGCCGTACTTGACCGAGTAGCTCTCGGCACCGCGCAGGTCGTTGAGCTCAAACACCAGCGAGCGGATGGCTTCCAGATGCAGACCGCCGCGGCCGCAGAGGATCACAAACTCGTTGTAGAGCGGAGAGCCCTTGAGCTTCTCGACCAGCGGCGTGACATCGTAGCGCGACGTGCCGGCCTTCAGGAACTTGAGCAGCCGTCTACGTGCATCACCCAGGCCGCCAGTCTCCTTGCCTGGATGAGACTTGGACGGCACTTCGCCGTCCGCTACAAGCTTCAGCGCTTCTGCGATATACTCCAGCGCCAGGCGCGTGTGATGCGGGTCCACGACTTGGATGCCGTTGTCGACCTCGGCTTCATCGGCTTCTTCGCCAGCCAGGAAGTGGCTGTAGCTGTTGTTCACGCCCAACGGATCGGACGGACGGTTGTTAGACCCGGAGCCCGAGTTGCCCAGGTCGCTCTTCACGATGGTCTCCAGGTACTTTTGCACGATGGCCGGGTCCTTCGAGTGCTTCTTCAGATGCTCCACCACGTCGTTGGACGGCATGGGTGGCTTGCGCTCCGTGAAGATACGCAGCGACTGCTTGGGGCTCGACGCCGCCTTGATGATCCACACTGATTGCTCATAGACCAAGTCGCTCTGGTCTGCCGGCATGGCCACCAGCAGATCGATGGCAGCTTCGATGGGACTGCGAGGCACATTCAACTGCTTGAACTCGCCAGCGTGCAGCTTCGCGTAGACGTCTTGAGCTTCCTTGTACTTGCCCTGGATGAACAAGAGCTGGCCCAGCTCAAAGTACAGCCTGTGCTTTTGCAGCAACGCCTGGCACGAGCTGAGCTCCAGACAGCAGCCGCCGTCCTCATCGCCGCCATTGTTCTCCTCGATCAGCGCCAGCAGCTCCTTCTGCTTCTTGAAGTTCACGTACAAGCGGAACAGCGCCGTGTCGATCGCTTCCGCACGACGTGCGTCCTTCGGAGCCGTGCCAGCCGACATGTAGCTGGATGAGCCCGATCGCGCTCGAGACTGCGAGCGATTGCGCGAGCTGGACGACTTCTCCTTCATGTGCTTCTTATACAGCTCCAGGAACCGCAGTAGCGCCTTGGTGGCCGCCACCACGAGCGTCTTGACGTCCGACTGCGCCGTCGTGCTGGACAGCGACGAGCGCTGGTTCGTGAGAATCTCGTGCACGACCGACGAGATTTCGGGCGACATGCTGCTGCCTCGCGGCAGCACTTCGGGCTTGAAGATCGCGGGCTCATAAGCGAACGACTCGCACTGGTAGTCCGGGAAGAACGCCAGGAACTCACACGGCTCCACGGCCGCGCGGTACATGTAATCCGCCACCGTGTCAAATTCCAGTCGTCGCAGCAGCGCGACAGTGGCCTGACGCTGGAACCGCTTGATCTTGCTGCGCTGCTTGTCCGAGGGCAGTCCCGAGATGGACTTGCGCACGATGTCTTGCGCTTCCTCGATGCGGCCGCGATCCAACAGCTCGCCAATCTGCTGGTCCACTGGCATCTGCTCGACCTTGACCACGGACGACATGTGCTTGCCCGTGCCGCCGCTGGATTCACGCACGCCGACGATGATCACGTCTTCGGCGTCGCCCGTGGGGCGGGGCTCCATGTCCCACTTCATGCCGTTGCCAAAGATGCACGTGGCGCGCGGCAGTGAGATCGTCTGCACGAGCGACTGGTCCAGCGTGCTGTGGATCTCCACGCCCACGCGCGGTACGAGCGCCACGAGATATGGCGCCGTGAACTCCACAGCCGACGGGTTCTGTGACCACGTGATCGAGTTCTTGGGCAATGGCTCGCCATTAAAGCCCACGAAAACACCGACGCGGTCGATGGCCGAAATGAGCACCTCTTCCTTGGGCAGCAGCTTCACGATGGGAAAACTCTGCGGGTTCTGCAGCGGCGCAGCGTTGATGGGTGTGGCCTCGCCGCTCTTGTCGTTGAGCAGGAAGTACTCCTTGCGGAAGCCGGCCACAACCTTGTTGCGGTACCAGGCGATGGCCTCCGGGATGTCCTGGGTCTGGAACTCGCGCAGGAACTTGTACGATTTGTCGCTGCCGTGGTACTGGTAGATCACGATGGCCTTGCGGCGCAGCTGCGCCACGCCCAGGCGGAAGTGCGGCGGGCCGCGCTGGTTGATGCAGCACACACGCACCTTGTGCATGTTCACGCGGCTAAAGTCAAAGGGCAGCAGCTGCAGATCCGTGGCGCCGTGGGCCGAGATCTCGCCGTTCGAAACCACGATCACCATGCGGATGTGCGGCACGGCCAGCAGCTGCTCCACGGGCTTGCCGTGCTCGAACGTGTACGAGATGCCGGGCGCCGACGCGCCCTTGCGCGTGTCGAACATCACAATGCGGCCGTCGCTGGAGCCGACCACGACGCGCGAAGAGTAGTGCGTCACGCACTCGATCTTGCCCTCGAAGCCGGTGACCACGGTCGTCGTGCGGAAGGCCGCGCGCATGGCGGGCTCGCTGCCGTCCGACGCCATGGAGCCGAGGGGGGAGGTGGGGCCTTGCTTCTCAGAGTGAAAATGGGGAGCTCATTTGGGGCACCGAGGAGCCGAAAGTGAGGTGAACCACGCTACAATAGGTCAATTGCTTCAAGAAAGTCTGAGAAAGAATCAGATTTTGTGGTATCAGAGAGATTCGAGCAGCGCACTAGCTGAGGCTGATGATGGGGATGCAGCAGACGCCGAGCTCGTACTACGTCACAGCGACCCGAGACGTGGTCAGGACCATCTCGGAGAAGACGCAGGTATACGCTGGTCGCTTACGTGCGCGCCCTGGCGCTGGTTCTGATGGTCCGCTTTCGTCGCAGGTGCTGGGCAAGAGGCTGCAAATGTCCATGGAGCGGCTGCATGCTGCCCAGCAGACAGCGCAAGAGAGCATCTTCCTTCAGACGCCAGTACGCTCAAGCGCCTTTGTTATTAGCTGTGAGCCCAGCTCTGCATCTAACTTGTGGCGTGCGTGCGCTACGAGTCAAGCTTGTGGATGAGCTGGACCGCGTGTTTGAACAGCTGCAAGGGATCGCAGTGGATCCGTCCATGGTGTCCGGAGAACAGGGCAAGACGCTGTTCGACTTTGTGGATGCCGAGACAGTCCACTCGCTGCAGCAAGACGCCGTCGAGCAGCTCAACGAGTCGGTTTCCTCGTTCCTATGACCGCTGGCTCAAATCTAGAAACTCACGACCTTTATCTGTGTTGTGTTAGGCTGGATGAGCTATTTGCGACCCACGAGCATGCGCTCACGCGCATCTCGTCCATCTACAAGTACTTCCAGTCGTTTGAGGCTTCGGACGTCAAGTCCAGTGCCAAGGACGTGCACGATCTGGAGAAGCGTTACGACGCAGCTGTGAGTTCGCCTTCGCTACTATTAGCTCCATGAGGTCTCTGCTTGATCTGACCGGCTAACGATGTATTCAGGTGAGCTTCTTCGTGAACATGGAGCAGTGCGATCGCTTTCTGCTGCGATATTTTACGACCATCAACGATATTTATCCACAGTACGCGTCCACAGAACCATGTGTTGTCTGCAGTCGATCTCAAATGATCTCTATGTAGCTACGAAGCGATCTTCGCGGACGCTCCGACGCTCTTCGATGAGCTGCGCAGTCTTCGGGATTTCTACCACCACTTCTTGGCCTCGTATGTGAAGCTCGAGCCTGAGCTCCAGCGACGCCGAGCCTATGAGCAAGAGACCAATCGTATTGTACGTACCAGCAAGTTCATGTGTAATAGTCCTCACTCCGTCAAAGGCGACTCAATCATGGCTCCGCCTCTTAGATCCAAGAAGCGCAAGCCAGACTCGCTGCTCGTGAAGAGCAAGAATCCAAAGTGCGGGTGCAGTTCTGCCAAGTCCACGCTCGCTTCCTGCCCGCCTCGCTTTGCCCTGAGATCAGAGTATGGACACCTTTCGTGGATCGCGTTGTGCGTCTTCACTCCTTACACTCGTTGCTCTGTATGCTCAGTATCTCCCGGACCAGTTCAAGATTGTTCGCATTGATGACGACGAAGTAACAGCCGACGAACCGCGGGACTCGAATGCATCAGCCTGATATGTGGATTGAGAGACAACGACAATCACATGTCAATGATGACAAACGGCTAGGCTGTATACAACGCCATGCACGCGCTTTCTACTGTATGGCTTCTGGTGTTTTTATGAGAAACAAATCATCTACTTGTCGGTCGGCTTCTGGGCCGCAGCCTTCTTGTTGGGGCGGTGCACGTGCGTGCTGATGGTCGTGCCTTCCTTGGCCCGCGTCACGGCCGCCTGGAAAGGCGTCTGCGACGTGGTGGCGGACACTAGCTTGGTCTCCGTCACCGGGATGTTGAACGCGCGCTTGACAGCAGGGACTCGCAGAGCAGCGGTCTGGACCACCGTGAACACGTTGGAGCTCACCCAGTACACGAAAACGCCCTGAATACATCACCCGTTAGTTGACTCAAGCTCAAGCGACAAGGAGGACGCATCCATTGCACAAACGCACCGAAGAGAAGTTCATGGTCAGCGGAACCATGGCCACGGCAAAGCAGCGCATACCGAACTTGACCTGCTCCTTGTAGTTTTCGGGCATAGCGTCACCGCCGAGCTCGACGGAGGCCACCATGAGCGCCGACGAGATGACCGGAAGCGCCATGGTCGGATCAGCAGCGCTCAGGTCGGTGAACCAGAGAGTGCCTTCCGTGGCGTAGTCCGGGGCGTACTTGGCCAGCTCCTGCAGGCCCCAGAAGAAGCCGAGGAAGACGGGGATCTGACTCAGCGGCGTGAGCATACCCAGGAACGGGTTCACGTCGTGCTTCTTCATAAGCGCCTTGTACTTGGTCTGGAACTGCTTGATGGACTCCGGGTCCTTGTTCGGGTTGGCGTCCATCTCCTCCTTGAGCTTCTCCATCTCGGGCTGGAAGAGCTTCATCTTGCCAGCGTTACGCATCTAAGTAGCACCGCAGTCGGGCTGGTTAGGCCACAGCTACGTACACAGCTACAGAAGCTCACAATCTGCTGCACTTACCGACTTGACCGTGACCGGGAAGAGAACGGTACGCACGGTGATGGTCGTGGCCACGATCGTGGCCCACCAGGGCAGGCCCGTGGTGGCGTGGATGATGTCGAGCGAGCGGATCGCCAGGTCCGACAGCGAGTAGCCCAGATCGGCGACGCTGGAGAACTCCACAGCGCCAGCGTTCTCCACGACGCTCTCAATGGCCTCGGCAGGGGACGCCGCGACCACCTTGTCGCTGTCAAACGGCCTGCTCAATTGGATCATCAGGTCACATGAGCCCCACGAATGGCAATCAATGTTGCAAGGCCAGCACTCCGTCTCTTACGTTGGCACAATGGGCGACGAGGAGAACGATCGGTTGCCAGCGGCTCCGAAGGCAGGCACAGTCTGCAGAGCCGAGAGCTCCTTGAACTGGAACGGCGAGCGGCCGATGGCACGAGCCGAGCTGTGATCGAGGGCATCAGCGATGAATCAGCAAAGAGACCAATGAGCGCAGAGCAATGAGCAGAAGATGCAGCTGACCTCTTGGCGCTGGAACGGGCGGCCGCCGACAGGGCGGGCTGCATGCGACGCGTGAACATGAACACCATGGCGATCTGCTCTCTCTCCCTCTTGCTGAGTGCCTGTGCGTATCCCGATTCTGTTGGTCTTGGATTGATTCATTTCAGCCAATCCGGAAGCTCAAAGACTGTCTTATCGATTTTTGATTGGCCATAAACATGTCATATTTTGCTGTCTGTTGTTTCCCTAAAAACCTGTCGTACAGGCATACATTACACGAAGAGCGCATAGACACGCTCGGACGTCAAGATCATCAATGCGGAGCTGCTGAGCATGCGCAGACCCAGCAACGGCTGGTCGCCGATCTCCAGCACGCGCTGCTTGCGGGTGTGGGCGGCCAGCTCCTCCGTACTAGCGGCGCCGTGGTACACAAATACGCGCTTCTCGAACTCGCCGATGCAGGCCAATGAACCGGTGGCGTGGATCGTCATGAACTTCTTGTCCTGCTTGGAGGCTTGCACGAAGCCGAAGGCCGGCAGCGTGGATTCGTGTTGCAGCGTCAGCTTGGCGTTGCTTCCATCGTGCTCGATCGAGATCGTGTAGACGAGGCCATGCACGTCGTTCTGGAAAAGCAGCGTGGTGGCCACTGCACCGGAACGCACAATGGGTGCACTCGAGCACAGGAACCGGAACTGGCGGCAGTCCAGATCTACCGTTTGCTGCACTCGCTTCTGCTTGAGATCGATCAGAATGAACGTTGCAGTCGCATTCGGGTCGCCTTCGTCGCATTCTTCGAACCCGCCAAGGATGTCGTCGGGTGTGACCACTTCCAGCTTCCCCTCACGTGCCAGTCGTTCTTGAGTGGTCTCGGTGCCAGCAGCACCAGCTTCCTTGTCATGCAGCGGCGTATCGAGAGAACTGAACGGCGTGCTGGACTTGTGGAAGCGCTGCTCGAGCGGGACGCTCAGATCGACTGCGAGCTCATGCGGATGCTTTACACCCGAGATATCGCCCTGGTAGCCGATGCCAGCTCGCGGCAGTTTCTTCAGCACTTCTTCAATATCCGCTTCCAATTCGGACTCGTCGTGATGGCGCTTGTGCGCATGGTTCTCGTCAGTAGCGGGCTGGACAATTGTCACGACTGGCTGGGTCTGCTCGGCGACATCCATGACCAGATCGTACTTGCCTTGCGCCAGCAGCACGAGGCGAGAGTCAACAAAGGACACGTATGATGGCAACGCCGATACAAGCGCAATCTCCGTGACTTGGTGCACGAGGCCAACAGCGATCTTGTCTTCGTCGCCAGTGTCCATGGCATCCGGACTCGTTTCGGCAGCAGCGACATCCACCATCGATAGGCGATATACCATATCGTTGTCGGCCGCAGCGTCCGTGAACTCGGCCACAAGCACGTGGAACCGCTGCAGAACTTCGTCGTACCGCGCACCGAGCACGAGCAATGCGCTTTGCACACCAAACGGCGCGCATTCGTACACTTGGGTCCATTGCGTTCCCGCTTGCGTGGGATTCACAGCCTTCAAGAAGCTCAACATGCCAGCTCCGTCACTGACGACTAGCAAACCAGTGCCAGCAACAGCGATGCTCACGTTCTCACGTCGATCCGCTGATGCAACGCGACGTGGGAACTGGAAGCAGGCCACGGTCTGCACACCAGAGTCTTCCGAGGCGCGCACTTGCACCAATTCGTCATTGGAGTTCACAAAGTACCCGACCGCGAGCTTCTTGCCATTGGCTTCGCTGCTCAGGAACGGATCGGCTGCCAGCGCGTTGTGGTGCAGTCGTGCTTCCCATTGCGCCTTGCGCAGCGTCGGTGTAGCAGACTGTGCCGGCAGCACTGGCACAGCGAGCGCACTTTCGCTGCGCTGTGCATTGGACGTGCTGAGCACGTATCGGTCGAAGTCCTTGTCCACGAGCGCGCGGTTCACGTGCATGGGCTTGGGCTTGGGGGGCGTCATCTCTCTTGGGATACCGTTTGGATTCTGTTTCGTTGCTGTTGGTTGCGGCTTGAGCTTTGGCACAGACGTGCTTGTCTTTGCTGTCGAGCCGAGCCAAGCCAACTTAAGCCGAGCCGGCCCTGAGGGGACGCTGTAGGACCTGCTAGAATACATACCTGTGTATATACATATATAATTAGATATGTGATTTCGAAGGATATGACTCTTTGATGCGCCGCCATTTGAGAAAATGGCGTCTGTGATGGAGGTGCAGCAGCAGATCCGCGCGAACGCGTCCAATCTGCAGGACTACTTCAGCGACCTGTACGCCTGGGAGAAGAAGATCGAGAAGCAGGACGAGTCGCGGCAGCGTGGGAATGGCACGCAGTCGACCAATGCGGCGGCAGCAGCGCCTTTGCCCCGAGCGCGAACTTCGGTCGAGACGACGGCCAGTCGCTCAGCAACGCAGAGCGATGTCCATGCAACCAAGCCAGCAGCTGCGCACACGTATGACAAAGGATATCAGCGATGGGCATCCTTCGATGTGGTATGCGATTCATAGAGCTTCTCAAGGAGACTGGCGTCGTTCTGATCTTTCATCTCGTGGCAGGACGCTGCATTGAAGGATTGCGATGCGGAAGGCGATCCATCGGCCAATGCTTCCAGCGTACGTATCAATTGGCTCCACTTCCAATATGCTTATTCCCGTTCACCTTGCAATCTCTTGCTTCTACGATAGACTACTGATGAGAATAGCTCCTCAAACTCGAATACTACGCGACCATCAGACATCCGCAGTAAGGTCGCAAAGCCAGTCGCTGCTAGTAAACCCGCTACCTCATTGACAGCTAAACAGCGAGAGGATCTGGAACGCGAAGAAGGCAATGCGCACTACAAACGCGGTGACTATGTGGCTGCTATCAAATCCTACACGCGATGCCTGGGATACAACACAAGGAACGCTGTCGTGCTCTCCAATCGAGCCATGGCCTATCTCAAGAACCGCGAGTTTGCCAAGGCTGAAGACGACTGCTCATTGGCCTTGTCCATCGACCCAAAGCATGTCAAGTCATACTCGCGTCGCGGGACTGCACGCAATTCGCTGGGCAAGCACCGCTTGGCGTTGCTGGATTTCGAGCGCGCTGCCGAACTGGAGCCCACCAGCAAACAGATCCAGTCGCAAGT
>JAADVF010000768.1:0-13890 GCA_023334555.1 Elongisporangium undulatum | reverse complement strand
TCCTTGGTGTGCTCCTGCTGCGACAGCACCATGTCGAGCGACTGACGGTCCATGAACTCGACGGCCGAGAGCACTTCGCCCAGTTGGGCCTTGGCGTCCACGAACGCGCGCTGCACGGCCTCGAAGCTCTCGCAGCCGAGCAGAGCCACGTTGACGGAAGACGAGCGAGGCGGCGTAAGGATCGACACCTTAGTGATCACGCCGAGCGTGCCCTCCGAGCCGATGAAGAGCTGCTTGAGGTCGTAGCCAGTGTTGTCCTTGCGCATGGTGCTCAGCGCGTCGATCACCGTGCCGTCGGCCAGCACAGCCTCCACACCCAGCACCGTGCCGTGCAGCGATCCGTAGCGCAGCAGACGCAGGCCGCCGGCGTTCGTGGCCACGTTGCCGCCGATCTGGCACGAGCCCTTGGCGCCCAGATCCAGCGGCATCATGTAGCCCTGCTTGGCCACGTGCGAGTCCAGGTTCTCCAGGATGCAGCCGGCGTCGCACACGAGGATGCCCGAGACGGCGTCGAACGAGTCGATGCCGTTCATGTTGCTGAGCGAGAGCACAACCTCGTCGTACACGGGCACGCTGCCACCTACGAGGCCCGTGTTGCCGCCCTGGGGCACGACCGCGATCTTGCGCTCATTGCAGTGCTTGAGGATGGCCGAGACCTGCTCCGTGGTGCTGGGCTTGAGCACCAGATGCGGCCGGTCGCTGTCCTCGGCCTTGTACTTCTTCAGCCAGTCGATCGTGAACGGCGCCGTGGCGTCCGCGTCCGTGAGCACGGCCTCCGGGCGCAGCACCGAGCGGAAGAACGCCAGATCGTCGTCGGTCCAGGCCGCGAAGGCCGCGTTGCGCGGCGACTTGGTAGCGAAGTGGCTGCGCGCAGCGGACGCGGCGGAGATGCGACTGGAGAGCGCACCACCGTAGCAGCAACGCAGCGCGTGACGCAGCACCATCTCGCCAATTGAGCTCTCGGGGGAATGAATGCGCCATGGTTGTCATGCGAGTAGTACCGTACTTGACCCCAATCAGGAAACCGCATTGCATATCAACGCTGCAGCTCCTTGGGATCCAAGTGCACGGCCCAAGCGCGTTGCTCGTACCAATTGTGGATGCACTGCTGCAGTCTGGGGACGATCCGATCCATTGTATCACTGTTGACGCTCAAGAGATCGCTCAGTGGAGGCGTACATGTCTCGCGCAGCTCACGAGTCGTCTGTTCAAGTTGCTGCAGCAGTTGGTGCACGCGCTTGGTGTCGTACGCGTGCGCGTGGCTCTCGGTCTCGTCCTTCAGCGCCTGCTCCAGCAGAGCGAACTCGTGGCTCAAGTTCACGGTGCGCTTCCGCTGCATGGACTGGATGCTGTCCACCAGCTTGAACCAGTTCCCATACTCCGGTACGCCTATGGCTCGGAAGATCCGTTTGAATCCGTTCTTGTGGGCGTCGTTGCCCTGGATCTGGTTCACATAGAGCTCCGGCAGAGGAACCTGGATCTCCATACGACACTTGGAATCTCCTCTATGTGTGGCCACAGCAACGGACTTGCGCACAGTCTCGATCCGATCCAGACGAACGCTGGCGAAGATCCGCAGCTCTTCCATCACGAGCGAGCGCCATCGAGCGACCTGCTCTGTGGTCTTCTGGTGGTATCGCGGCATGAGCGTGTCTCGGATCTGTTGCCGAATACTGGCCTGCTTCTGTGTGAGCGTAGAGAGAAGCGACTGGCACTGCTGATGCATGTCACTGATCTGAGTAATGATCTCCTGCTGCCGCTGGTCGAACGTGCGCATGAGCTCCAGCTTGTGCTCCAGCGTCATCTTCTGCTGCTTAGCGACCTGCATCTGCCGGTTCAGCTGGTCGTATCGCCCGGATGCAATCTGCAGCGCAGCACTCTGCATCTGCTGCGTCAACTCCAGCTCCATGGTCTCAGTCAGCAGCTCGTCCGTGCCGTTGGTCTCGTCAGAGGCCGACCTCTTCTGGCCAACTTGCACGCGTGAGGGCGTCGTCCCCCATAACTCGTCGTAAGCTGAATCCAAAGACCCAGAGCCCGTCTCCAAGCAGTGCTGGCCGATTGTTGCGTTGAGTTGCTGGGCCTTCACGTATGTGGTCTGCGTAGCCATGAACCGCGCAATGTGTTCTTTCTGGTTGCGCCGTAGCAACATCTGGACCTGCACAAGAGCGTCATCGCCTGATTGCGTCTGCTCCTCCACATGAGCAGCGTATTCTTCCTCCTCTGGATCACGATAGCTTGTCTCGTGGATATCCTCCATGGCGATGGACAGCCACGACAACAGCGTCTTGCTGTCATACTTGCGCAGATGCTAATGCAATAGCCAACGCCACAGTCAAGCCACTACTCGTCATTCACGAACTCGTCCTGCAACTACGTACCGCGATGTCGCTGGCTCCAAACTCGACCTGATCGATGGTCTTACCAGTCGTGAGCATGCGTGTGTACTCCTTTACGAGCACCTGCACCGGATTGAGCTGTCGCTTGTGCTGCAGCGCATGGGACTGGGTCTTCTCCTGGTCACTAGAGGCAGTCGTTTGAATCCGCAGTTGCTGGATCTGGTGCTCCAATTGGGATACGACGCCGTCGTTCTGCGCTGTGAATGCGCGTTTAAGCAGATTGCGCTGCTTGGCAGTGGCGCTCTCCTGGACTATCTGCTCCTGCTCGCGTTCCACCGTGCCAAGCGTACGCAGCAGACCCTTCTCACGCTCTTTCGCCTTGGTCATCGCTTCGAGGAGATACTGCTTGCGGCTTCGCAGCGCCTCGCGCTTCTTCTTGGCTGCGTCGCGTTGAGCCTTGAAGCTCTCGATCTGCAGACGCGCAACACGAACATTGCGCTCGATGACCTGATACCATCAGCATGCGCCTCATCAGCGATAGCAAGACTTCAACGCACACAAAGGCGAGTGGTCGTCACCTCCATGTCTTCTGCACTCTTGACGTTCATCCAGAGCCAGCGCCAGACCGACCGCAGCTTCCCGCGCAGCATGGCGTCCAGATCCTGGTCTTCCAGCGGCCCTGCGCGCGAGAACCGCCCCTACAGACTCACCCCAAGGCATGTCATCGGCACTGATTGATCTAGATACCGTCGGTGTATCTGCTCACCTGCGGCTCGTAGCGGAGCTGGCGCAGGAACTCCCGGAACGCGCGGCGGTCCGCATTCCGCTGCGCGACGTCCATTTTGATTTGCCTTGGGGAAGGATATTCACATTCAATATCAACCAATCATATCTGGCTAAGAAAGCATTCTGGCCAATAGCCACACAGGCTCTTGAACTCGCTAAATATGAGGTTGCATTTACGGAAATACAGCAAAAATTGTAAATGTTTGTCATAGGAAGAGGCACTAACATTTAGGGTAATCTTTAGGGAGATGGGGTTACTAAAAGCTTTATGCGACACTCACTTGCATTCGTGCTTCAAATAAAAATAGGTGGGGGCTGGTGGTCAGCGTACCGGAAGCTGCATGCTCCATGCAGGCATGGTGGCAAGCTCACATCTGGGCCATGAGGTAGTAGAACACCACGACCATGAGCATGATGAGTGAGCAGCCCAGCACAGTGAACATGAACTTGCGCTGCCGTCGCCGTCGCAGCTCGTCCAGCTCTTTCTGCAGCACGGCAGGAGATGTCAACTGAAGATCTGGTCGGACTTGATACAGCGCAGCCTTCTCTTCCACTGTAAGCCGCCTGCAAGAGCAAATCATCATGAGCGTCATGATCCTATCAATGCAGTGGAGGGAGATGAAGGTGGGCTTACCTTGGCATGCATCGGGCAGCGCACACACTGAAGCGAGTACCTCTGGACTTTTTCTTCCGGTGCGACGCCGAGTTGTAGGCGTCATCCTCGTCGATGTCCAGGACGAACTCGACCGAGGCCTGCTTCTTCGTTGTTCGGCAGGCTGCGAGCCCATCGGGGCGTATCCGCAGGATCGACTGCAGCAGGGCCGCCCCAGTCGAGGAGCTTCCGTCACTGTCGCTTTCCGTCTCGCTCTGGTTGCTCAGGGGGCTGTGCTTGCCCGTCAAGGCCACGAGCGCTGGGTCTCCCTCCTCGTCTTGCTCAGGGCGATCATCATCATCATCATTGTTGTTGTTGTTGCCGAGCTTGGTCAGCACAACGGGCATGGTGCCGTACACCGCCGTGACCTTGCGCATCTTGGCGTCCTTGGCCACAGTCGTGACTGCATACTTGCTAGTGAGCGGCGGGTACCGCGCGCGCTCGCCAGCCGAGTGGGAGTGCATCAAATTGAGGCTCGAGCGGCTGCAGCGCGGCGGCAGATACGGCGCTCGGGCGAGGGTCACGAGTGGCAGCGTCTCTTCCCGCGCCAGCACCAGGGGGCGGTTACTCTCGAACACAGCCATTCGCAGTTATATGTGGAGAGGTAGGTGCGTTTGCTCTGGCTGCTTTTGGCAACTGACGCCGGACTGCCCGCTGTCCCATCGCATATAAACGCCCCGGTGTATAAAAAACCCACCGGATGCCTACGGTTGCTGGTTCAGGAACGCGGAAACCAAAATTCACTGGCGCAGATCAAGAGCAATGGGTTGCTGCATGAGGGGGCGAATGACTCTATGGCTAGGGTCACGGGATTATTATGGAATGGCTGGCCCCAACTTTCTTTCCAAAAAAATAAGCAAAAGATACGTAACGGCATTGCACATTTGATGCCGCAGATTGAGTGGAGCGAGGAGTTTCAATAGTGAATCGCTGTGTGACAACGCGAAAGTTGATATGTTGGAAATTCAGTCGCACAATGTTTCCGAGGGCTTCCGCATCCATCACCATAAACGTGAGATCCCCCTCCTTCTTCCGTAAGTTGAAGTTGGGGCATCATCGAAGCCATTTAGATGACTCGATCGGTTTACCAGACCCAAGCAGAGGCAGAAGAAATTCACTCATTCAACCATCCTTTCACACTATCCTCCACCTTTTCCTCTCTTGGCTTTTGTTAAATACGCACGCACGTTGCATGTGCACATATACACACAATCCCTCTCTCTCTATTGTTGGTGTCTTCACTCTCGCTTTGTATGCGATTGCGCCTTGAGCTCCAGTGCGTATGCGTGATTTATAATCTCCACCCAAAAACCGACTTTGTACCTATCCGAAAGGATTTTTATTTTAAATCGAGTGCCTCTTGGGAACAACAAGCCGCCGCGTCATCGCCGCAATGGGCCAGTGGGCGCACAGTGACCCGCCCGGGCTGGATCTTCACGCTGGGCCTGCGTCTGGCGTATGATGGTGCGCCAGCCAAATGAGATCCCATGCGCTCGAGATGCGCCGCGAGAAAGTCTAGTCGCGCGCTTGGATCTCAGCTCCTCGAGGCGAGTGAGGAGAAGCTGCTCCGTTGGATTCAGATGTGGAATCAGATGCGGTCGGTCCCACCCTCGTGATGTGGAAGCCAATCACACCAAGCGCAGGGACAGGCCAAGGCTACGGGACTGGATTGATTCCTTCCTCCATGCAGGCTCCAGCGACAGACGCGATGACGGCGCCCACGCAGTCCCACTGCACAGCCTGTGGCGGGAGGACTGCAAATCGCCCCGCATCACTCTAGCCCCGTCGAAACAGGGCATACTATCAAGCTGCTCATTCCAGCATGCACTTCGTGATCAAGGCGCCTTCGGGCTCGGCGCGATCCCTGCCGCTGTCCTCCATGCGAGGGGACGAGCCGTCCCAGCTCATGATCTCGGCTCGAGGTCAGCTCCCGTCGGACTTTATCGAGACCAACCGCCAGCGGTTCGTGGCCGGTGAGCAGTTTTACAACGACGCGCTCTTCGGCAGTCTGCGTCGGGGTGCATGCGTGAGCTGGAGCTCCAAGCAGGGCCTTGGCCTCATCGCCGCCATTTTCTCGTCCCTGTTCTCGTACCTGACGCTCAAGTCTGTGCTCAAACCGCTGCTGAGCTCGCATTTCGCCATGACCAGTCGCGAGATCATCGCCTACACCCGGCTCATTGAGCTGCCCATGGCGCTCAGTGTCTTCGTCGGCCTCATCTCCGATTGCCACCCGATCTTCGGCACCCGTCGCAAGGCGTA
Organism: Elongisporangium undulatum; assembly: GCA_023334555.1. Classification (NCBI taxonomy): domain Eukaryota; phylum Oomycota; class Peronosporomycetes; order Pythiales; family Pythiaceae; genus Elongisporangium; species Elongisporangium undulatum. Next base: position 7,857 of record JAADVF010000768.1, on the reverse strand, counting down.
CATGGTTCTGGGCTTGGTACTCAATGGACTGAGCATACTGGCACTCGTGGCCCTGTCCACCGCTCACGACGCGCGAGAGAATGAGCACAACAGCGCACTCAATGTGCTGGCCATCTTACTGGCTGGGCTCGCCAGTGCTGGCTGCATCACGACCTACATCGCAATACAGACCCGCGTGATCGAGATCTCCCAGTGCGAGCCGTTCCGCACGCGCGGTCGCTTCCAGGCTGGCTATCTCGTCGCGCGAAGACTCACGTCGCTGACTGAAGCTGGATTCACGCTGCTGGTCCTGGGCTCCTCGGACACGTTCACGCGACTCTCGGCACCTGTGACGATGTTGATCATGGCGGCTCTGAGCATTCTGCCGCTGCCGTTGATCCTGCTCTTCTGGCCTGAAGACGCAGTGCAGTCCAGCGTTGCTCAGCCTCTCGGTGTTGTTCCAGAGGGCGACGTCCTTCCTCCTCCTCCAGCGCCCAAGGTGTCACTCAAGGCGCGCGGCCTGCTGTTCTGGCGCGTGATGCAGCAGAAGGCCGTGTGGCGCACTCTGCTCTTCATTTGCGTGTTCACGCTGTTCCTGGCCATTGAATTCTCCGACTCCTTGGCCGTCATCCGCAAGTGGTCGGGCATCAAGAGCGAGAACGCCATCTACGTCCGCAGCGTGCAGGACGGGGTCATGCTGCTGTCGAATTTGGCCTGGACCTACTTCTTCCTGCGGCGGTCGTGGCCCATGTTCTTCGCACTCGCACCGCTGTTCATGATCGTGCCCATGCTGCTGTTGTCTCTGCTGGTGTCCATGGATGTGGTGCGTGATCCTGCATTCTATCGAACGCTGGTCTCGATCTCGTACTTGGGCGACGGCGTGAACCAGTTCACGAACCTCGTGCCGCTTACCGAGATCATCCAGGAAGGAACGGAGGGCGTGACTGTGGGCCTCACACTCTCGCTACAACGACTCATTGCTGTGTTCGTGAGCACCAACGCCAACGGGCTCTTCCGAGGCAACAACTTTTACGACCCAGACGAGCTCACCAGCGATCCGTCCACGACCGAGAGCCACGCGCGACTGGGCGTGCTGCTGTCATTGCTGCTTAACTTCGCCCTCAATGCGCTCGCGTGCATCGGTCTCTACTTTCTGCCGCACCAGAAGCTGGACGCCCAGCAAATGCGAATGTACGGCGGCTTCACCAAGGCAGCAAGCACAACCATCGTGGCGATTGCCGCGCTCTTCTTCCTCTACTCACTCGCCATCAATATCATCTCCATGGTGCCCGGCTGGAGCTGCATGGTGCTCGCTGGCGGTGCTGGCTGCTGATGTGAGCCCAATGACGTCATGAAATGGGTTCAAAACGCGGCAGAATTTGCCGGCAGAAGACGCAGCAGCATTCGATTTCCAGGCACACACACACATCGCGTGACCTCGACACTCGTCGTGTCCCAACGCGCAGACAAGCCACGCCCAAGCAGAGGGAGTTGCGAGAGCTCCCTCCCATCCAGAGGCAGAGCTTTTACCGTAAGGTTCTCTTCGCATCTCGCGAGTGAGCACTTTCTGCATGAATCAACAAGCGATACGTACAGCGCTGGAGATGGATTGGTAACCTGAGTCAACCAGAACGAGTGGTGGAGGAAACGCGGGTGGCTTTCATCTGATCGTGTTTGCGTTCGCCGCAATATGCACGCGCACGCTCTGTTAAATACTCGTACTCTCTTGGCCGTCCGTATAAATATATCCGCCGCCCTCTTCTCGCTCTCGCTTCTCCTTCATCTTGACGTGTCTTCTAATCCTGGTACGCGCTCACTTCCGACCGGCTCTTGGTCAGCTGGAGCGTGTTGGTCGTGGGCGGGGAGGCCATGGACGGCACACTCGCGACGGACTTCAAAGGAATCGGGCCGCTCGAGTGCTCCGCTTTAGACGCCATGCGCTGCAGCGTGAACACCAGAAGCGATCGTTCTTGAAGAAACTCGCGCTTGGTCTCGTGCTTGCCAAACTCGCTCACAAACGGCAGTAGCTTCTCGCAGTTGCGCAGCAGCAGGTGCTCGACCTCTTCCGACTTGTTCGGGTTGGCCACAAAGATCTTAAATACGTGGAACGCGTCCATGCGCAGCGCCTGGCTGGTCTCACGTAGCAGCAACATCACGAGCTTGAGATTGTCGCGCGACGCAATGTACCGCTGCATCACGGCAAAGTTGACCGGGTTCAGTAGCAGCTCCGACAGCAGCTGCAGCGCCTGGCGCTTAGTCACGTAATTCTCGGACGTGAGCAGACCATTCAAGAGCCCGAAGATGCGGTCAAAGGATTCGTCCAGGCAGGGCACAGTCGCGACAGCGTGACGTGTCAACAGCCGCGTGATGTTCATGAACGCGTCGGCCGAGATGTCGAAGTTGGCGTTGGTCTTGGTGATGTGGAACAGCAGCGCGAACTCCTGGTGTAAATCCTTGAGAAACAGGACCGTGAGGCTCTCGTACTCGAAGCAGTCGCGCAGCATGGATCCGCATATCAGCGACGTATCGTTGCACTTGTAGCCTTCCACAAGGCACGACATGAACTCCGGTCGATCGGCGAGCAGCTCCACGAAGTTGTGCAGATTGTGCACCGTCATGGCGCGGAAGACGTTGCCCACGTACTTGCGCGTCTCGAACGTCAGCGCGCAGAGCACCTTGGGCTTGAGCACCTTCTCCAGCACGCGGTAGCGCAGCAACAGCTCGGCCATGCGATCCATCTTGCGCTTGCGATCCACCTCTTCCTCGTCCCAGCCGTGGAACACCGAGCGGATCTTGGCCCAGACGCGCTCGAGATCCTTTGGGATGCTCTGCTCGGACTCATCCTCGTCGCCGCCGCTGTGGTCCTCGCAGTGGTGCTCCTCGTCTGGCAGCAAATTCGCGTCGCCCGAGTCGGCGCGCTCGCGTGGCACTTCATCGTCACGGCCCAATGCGTGGAGCGTCGTGGACGTCTCGCACGTCAGAGAAAGTGCGTCGAGGCTGAGGCTGGAATCTTCCGGAAAGAGCTGCAGCAGCAGCGAGTCGACGGCGCAAACGAGCTCCTTGGATGGCTTTCGGCGGGCCCAAAAAAAGGCGTTCATGCTGGCGCGTGTGTGACTGCTGGTGGCGCACTGCTCGCTCGTGAATCACTCGTGCGCGCTTCAAACAGTCGCTGTCAGTCTGAACGATCCGAGACGGACGGTAAACGGACGGACGGATGGATGGATGGATGCGCCCTGGGACACCCGCGCACGCACGACAGACGCTCGGTCAACAAGTCACGATGGAAATGCCCGAGTGCTCTCCCGATGTGAGTGGGGTGTATCCCCTCCCAAGTGGCAACCTTAGTCGCCTAGGGAACCAGCAACTGCGCCACCATTGGCTCAAATCAGCTTCTTCAGAACCGCGGATAGGGCAAGTGGACGTACGGCCGAGAAAAAAACACTCACTTGGGTACGCCAGCGACGCGACGTTTGGGCTAGGGTAGGGCTAGGTCCGTTTTTTAGTTTACTCCGTGTGACGTGTCGCGTGGCAAAACGGAGAAGCGCAGCCATGCCATTCATTCAGTCAAGACTCAATGCACCGGCATCATGTTCGCAATACCTGCATTTGAGTCAAGTAGTTAGAGTCTCAGACGTCGTATAAGCATGGTCGGATATTGGTGTCAAGTGTTACCTAGAATGTAGTGTTCCAAGGAGCAGGGTTGTATGTTTGTCACGGTGGTAAATCAGTGAAAATTTCCAGTCAAGGCTCATCTTTATGGCTAAAATCAAGGTTACGCTCTATGCGTACCCCACCTTTAGCAAGGATGCTGTCACGGAATAGGGCCGACATACTCTCTGTTCAATAGTGAAACCAGATGAGTGACATAGCCTATCCCTACTGCATACTTGCGTGCGAGGCGAAAACCGTTTCGCAATCGTACTTTTCACGGGTACCTACGGTGCGGATGGAACCGCCCGTCCCCCTTTCTAAGGTTGAAGTTGCCGGCGAGAACGCGCGCGGAAAGCGAGAAATGATGGCGACGACACGCAAGCACGCGCTGCTTGTGCTGCTGCCGCCTCCCAAGGAAGACCCTGCGCTTGGTGCAAAAGCTACGGATCGGTGCGCGCGATTGATGGTTATCGGCTGATGTGCTTCTGGATGTCCTACGACGAGTGCTTGACACTTCCCGCACTGCAGTTTTGTGAACACTGTACGACAACTGCTATGCGAGTATGTGCTGTCAGCGCAGCACATGCAGCCAGACACGAGTTCGATACCTAGCCGTGGAACCAGGAAGAAGGGAGACGTGGGGCAGGACGTACTGGTGACACGTCTGCTGCTGTCGGTGCGCGTGTTGCCATGGGATCCGCGAGCGGCAGCCGGCGCGATCCAGCTGCTGGGTGGCGACCGCGACGCCACGGAACAACCAGCATTGATCAGCGCGCGGAATCCAAAGATCCTTCAAGACGTTTGCTCTCACTTTGATGCGTGTGTCGTGCGGAATCAGCAGCGGGATCTGGAAGGAATCAGGGCGGTCAGTACCGGTACAGAACGAGCGGAAGCGTTTGGTCGCGCACTGCAATCCTTTGAAGGCTCCTCGGCATCTATGTCAGTCATTTCAAGGGCTGATTGCCTCCCCTTGCTGTCGAAAGAGCTGTCTAGAGCCTCGTCCAAAAGCAACAGTCTCGCCAGTGTTCTCAAGCGGATAGAAAACGTGCAATTCGTTCTTCTGCGGTCTGACGATGAGCGCGCAGACCTGGCGTCACGAAATATTCTCCATTTGGTGCGCACGGTCAATACCCGCAGCGAGGCCAGTTGCACCATCCGACAGTTCGACACTCAAGCGTTCCAAGTTCGCTCGCTCGTGGTAAGAGGCAGCAGAATGGCTATGGATTCTCGTCAATGTTTGAATATTTTTTGTGTTGCTACTCGAACTGTTGGGAGTAGAAAGAATGGTTACATCTAGCCGCACCAAGCGTCACCTGCACAATCGTTCGGCATCAACATCATGCCAATCGCCAGCGTGAGGGTCCGGATTCATCAGATACCACACGAATCCAGCTAGAAATTCGAAGCAATTTCGTGTTCCCGCATCCAGGTCCTGCCAGCGTGCATGCAGTCACCAATGCACTCCACAGTGGATTGCGATATTTGGAGATCCGTGACGTCGTTCCACTTTCTTCGGTGTATCCCACTGTCGTTCTCGGATGCCCGCTGCATGGTTTACCTGCGACGGCGGATCCGACTACAATGTTCACGAATTCAAGGAAGGTCAAGACGTTCGCAAAATATTTGCGAGCGCAAAAGAGCGGCGCGGTACTTCAATGCATTCGCTCGGTATGATTGCGCATGGATAAAATTGTCGCGTGCCTTGAAGGTGCTGACTTGTTTGTTTATGCCGCTATTTTCCCAAGTACGGTGAACCACACATGAAGGAGTTCTACTTGCTAGTTCCTGCTGATGAATCCAGCTCTCGCACTGAGTTCCTACTCTTTCGGTTGGCAAGCGCTGAAGAAATATTTCTTGCGGATATTACACGCGGTGATGGCATCATGTCTGACACAGCTGATTTCGACGACGAAGATGACGATGTTGTGGAATGGCTGGAACAAATTCCGAAACAACCGTACAATCCGTTTCGTTACGAGTCTGGGGCGCCAGCAGCGTGCTTGGACACCAAAAAGACGTGCTCTTTAGCATCGAACAGCAAAAAGCCGAATCCTGCATCAAAGCGAAAGGCGAAGGTAAAAGAGAAAGCGTCGTCATACGCTCCCATTCCAACCGCAAAACGAAAGAGGTTGCTCCAGCAGCATAGCCAAGAAGATTCGTGGTTATCTGTCGAGAGTTGAGGCAAAAGAGAGGTGAAGGTAAACTGCAACATTCCAGTTAATGACCGAGCACAAAAGCGTTATTATAAAGAGAGTATAATGCGTCTAGACCGTCACCAAGATACGACGGTTCGGATTCTTCTGCAGCTTGTGACTGCGGTTGTCCAGGCGAGCGCGGTGCTTGTCGAACAGGAAGTTCTTTCGTCGCACCTGTGTCATGGTCATGCCATCCGCAATATTCTGAAGTAGGCAAATATACATGCAAGGCGTCAGAATTCGCAGCTTCATCATGGCACTACAAAGAGAACCAGCAGACAGGGTACGTACGTTGCGCTTCTTCATAAAGTTGGCCATGAAAGCAGTCGACAGAGCGGTGCTGCCAGCGCTCGGGTCCACGCCAGCATGCTGGTAGGCCAGCAGCAGGCGTTCCTTGGTGACCGCGAGCACAGACTCGCGTGCTTCTTCAGGGCGGAAGCGCTGCTTGTAGTAGCGGCGGAACTCGCGGCGGCCAATACGGCGTCCATTGGCGAGCACCAGTTCGCCCGTCTCGGAGACACCAATGCTGTATTCATCGTCTTCCTCTTCTTCATCCTCGACCTCTTCTTCGACCACCTCTTCGTCGTCGTCGATGCTGGCTTCGCTGTCAGTCTCCCATTGAGCTTCTTCCCCTTCATCTTCGCCGTTCGTGAGCATGAAGTTGCGCTTGGCCTTGTACTGGGCTGTGAAGTCGTAGAACTCGAGCAGCTCTTCCAGGTCGTCGTCTTCCTCGTAGCGGAGCTTGCAGTGCGAAAGCGCAGTCATGTGCTTCTGCACGTCCTGGTACGTCTGGAACGCCTTGCCCTTGCCGTTGCAGTACAGGCAGATCTGGCCAAGCTTGACCTTCTCGGCCAGGTACGCGACCAGACCTTCCGGGTTGACCAAGAACTCCACGTCTGGCACAAAGAAGCCGTGCTCCTTGAGCATGTGCGTCAGCAACGCGTCAAAGTCCTCGGCGTGGTGCGTGCAGAAGATGCAGTCCTCCTTGGCCAGCGGCAGTGTCGCGCGGTATTCCTCCAGCGACTGCGCGACCTCTTCGTCGGTAGGCTCGGGCTTAGCTTCGTCCTCCGCATCGTTAACTGAGACCAGCTCCAGCTTCTTCTCGATGGTCTGCACAGCGTCCACAAGCGCAGGCTGCTTCTTGACGTTCAGCAGATGCTTCTTGGACGTCAGGTGGTTCTCGTAGGCGTTCGAGGTCGTGAAGGCCTTGTTACAGGCCACGCACTTGGTCATGGTCTTCACACCGGCCTTCTCCATGGCCTCGCGCTTGATCTTCTGCTTCTGCTTGGGGTCATTGGCGATCTGCGCCTGCTTGTCCTGCAGCACCTTTTGCATACGCGCTTCGAACTGCTCGAGCGTCACGGGCGGCAGCTCCACGACCTTGCGCTTGAGGTTGTAGCGGTGCCAATCCAGGCGGAAGTGGTCCTTCTGCTCCTCAAAAGAGCCAAAGGTGAGGCGGCATGCCGTGCAGGTCCACATGGCTCTCTGTCTGGATCGTACAAGAAGAAGAGCGCGTCGGCTGGCGATGCTTTGATGCTCGTCAACTGCGTTTGCTTCTCCGTCCTTTCAAATTGGGTGGATCAGCGTTTAAAACAGGTACGGTTCGAAAACCGGTGTCCACTTAACTGTTATCAATCGTTCTCACACTCATACCGGTATACCGGTTTTTATTCCATTTCGGTAGTGTTCGGCAGGTGACACGAAGGTCGCACGTGACAGGCTTGCGCATGCAGCGTGTTCACGTGTACCACGGGCCATACAAACCGAATCCTGACAGGCGAAGAGCTCAACAGACAAGATGGTCCTTCGGCACGCGCTGCGTCGCTACGGCGGCGCGCTCTCCAGTCGCATCTCCACCGCGTCGGCTGCGCGCAACCACTTCTCCACCAAGGCGCCGCGCAACGCGGCCTTCGCGGCCTGGACCGACGACGATCTGGCGTTCTTCCGCTCGGTGCTGCGCCCGGAGGCCGTGCTCACGGACGCGGACGCCACGGCGCCGTTCACGATCGACTGGCTGAAGAAGTACAAGGCC
>JAADVF010000767.1:0-13892 GCA_023334555.1 Elongisporangium undulatum | reverse complement strand
CGAGATGGCCGTCAGCTGCTTGTGCCGCGCGTCGATGATGCGCTTCTCGTTCTGTAGCTTTTGCACGCGGCGCTCGCGCTCCATGTCAGCATGGCGCCAGGCGATCTCGCGCAGCACGGCGTCCTCACGCCACTGCTTCTCCTGTTCGCGGTGCTGCAGGTCCTCGTCGCGCCACTGCTTGGCGTTCTTGAGGTCGTAGGACCCGAAGACCGCGTCCACGACCTTCGACATCAAACGCTTGAGCCGGGGCGTGACCCCAAATGCCTTCTCGGTTGACCGACCGACCAGCCGCTGCTGGGAAAATGACGAAACGCGGTGTGACAATGGACCTCATTCTGTAAAGCTAAGCAATGGCCGGACCGGAGCGTGACTGTTGGAGCCACGGAAATGGCTGATAAATATTGTATTGGCTGTGGGTTTGCTGTGGCCATCTAAGTGCGTGACCACGGCCGTCATGGCTGCGCCAGGGGCTGGTGCTTGGGGCCGCTCACTCTTCGACGGAGATGGAGCCCGAGGGCTCTGGAAACTTGATCAGGTATCGCCAGCGACTTGCGATGCGCAGTTGGTAGTAGAGCAGGCCTAGGATACTCATGACCGACATGGCCGTGGCTGTGGCGGCCGATTGCTGGAACACGACCCAGCCCAGCAGACTGATCTCCAGCAGGAAGAAGGTCACACCCCAGCGGAAGAGCTTGTACGCCAACAGCCACTCGCTCTCGCACTTCTTGAGCCACCAGGCGTAGAACGGCGACACCAGGTCCAGCTCGACCTGCGTGAGCTCGCGCACTTCGCCCTCGAGCGTGTGGGTCACGTAGCGCGTGACGGCCAGCAGCAGCAGCGTGCATGTCAGCATACACAGCAGCATGCAGATGAACTGAAAGCAGAGAGTGTCAGCGCAGTGGTCCAGATCCCAAAGCCCTCACGTCTTCTCACCTCCAAGACGCCGACGCCACAAAAGAACACGAGCAGGATGTCGCTGATGTGGGCTGGAACGGTGACTTCGCACATGGAGATCATAGAGAACGCAGCCAACAGCGCCGAGAGCTGCGAAATGGCCGTCAGCTGCTTGTGCCGCGCGTCGATGATGCGCTTCTCGTTCTCGAGCTTGTGCACGCGGCGCTCGCGCTCCAGATCGGCATTGCGCCAGGCGATCTCACGCAGCACGGCGTCCTCACGCCACTGCTTCTCCTGTTCGCGGTGCTGCAGGTCCTCGTCGCGCCACTGCTTGGCGTTCTTGAGGTCGTAGGACCCGAAGACCGCGTCCACGACTGCGCCGACGCCCGACATGTGCGCTTGTAATGGGGCCACAATAATGATGCGGCGACGCCTCAGATCTGAGGCAGGTTGTACCGTAAATGGCACATGGAAAAAAAGCCATCTCACATGGCGCAATATTAACCAATGCGATCCATCCTACATCCTACAATGGCTTACTGTGCTGCCACTGCCGTCATTGAAAACAGTTTACGCCACGTTTTGTAGGAAGATGAGGACCTACAGTAGCTCCCTCATGGGGCGATTCTCTCTCTGTAAAGCATGTTAAGCTGGTGAAAAGCCTTTGATAAACTGTAGTACCGTAAATTGCACGATGTCTTACCACAACGACCGGCATGGTACTTGTGAAATTTGAGCCCTAGCCGCATCCCTATGGCTGCAACCAGGCGGGTAGGGGAGGGAGATAAAATGCCCGGCCTTCCCCGATACACTTGAACCTACGCGGCCTTCTTGATTTTTCATTGGCTAAAATCTATTTCTGGCTCGTCTTTGTACCCAAACACACCTAAGGCTTTGCGCTTGCTTCAGGCTCGCCACCCCCTTTTGAACCTCAGTCGTGAGTTGCGGAAACGCTGCGAACACGAGAACGCGCGTGGGTGTCGGAAGCAAGAGCGCATTCTCTCTCTAGACTGCGCGCCCCATGGGTGCGTAGCGCTCGCATGCTCTTGTGATCTCTGTTCTCTACCTGGAGCACTGACCTTCGCCGCTCTGTCGTCTCTGTAGCCGATTTTCTGTGCGTTCTTGTGATGAGCTCACGGTGCTGTGGCATGACCATTGACGCATTGGATGGATGTAGGAAGCGAGAGCGTGGAGATCCCCAGCCTGGCGATGATCTGCTAGGCTCGTTCCATGAGTCGCCGAGCGACGCCCAGCGAGCGCGTGCAGCGATAGAGGACGAGAGCGCGTCGGGCAAACGGTGGACCCAGGAACAGGTGCGCTGCCCAGTGGCATGCGATGGTGGACGAGGCATACACTGTGATTAACAGACGCGACTGTGGCTCTTTTTGAATCGCAGGACGAAGCGCTGCGGCGTGCGGTCGATGAGTTTGGCCAGCGTAATTGGAAGGTGAGAAGCGCAATGAGCCGGGGTCTCTGCTTGGATCGATGGCTAACGGCGGGTTCTTGCTCAACCAGTCGATTGCGTCGCGCGTGCCTGGAAGAAACCACGCGCAATGCCTGCAGCGGTGGAACAAAGTGCTTAAGCCTGGGCTCGTGAAGGGCCACTGGTCGTACGAAGAAGACAGCATTCTGGAGCGCATGGTGCTCAAGGGCAGCCATTCCTGGGCCGAAGTAGCCGACCAGATCCAAGGCCGAACGTGCGTCCGGCCTGATTGAATCACCTTGTCAATTGCTATGTGCTGACTGCGCTCTTGTGATGTGGATACAGCGCAAAGCAATGCCGCGAACGCTGGCGCAACCACTTGGACCCCAGCATCAGCAAAGCGTATGATCAGGCTTGACTGAGGTGTAGACTGACTCGTCGTGTAGCTCACTCGTGTTGTCGTGCTTGTACAGACCGTTCTCAGCGGAGGAAGACTTTGCGATTCTGCAGGCGTTCGAGTCCATGGGCAACCGCTGGACACAGATCGCGGAGCTTCTGCCTGGACGAACGGAGGATGCGATTAAGTTGCGCTGGAAGTCGCTGAACCCGAATCAGAGGACCAACGCAAAGCCCGGCCGTCCACGTCTAATGCCCGGCATGACTGTGAACAAGGCGCGCTCGAATGCGCCTCCAAACCCAGATGACGTAGCTGCCACGCTCATGGCGTCACCACCGCCTCCACCGATCTCAGAGCTTTCGGATTATCCTCATCACTCGTACGCCGATGCGAGTCCGCACCACATGGCTCAAGCATCGCCAGCACCAATGGCAGTGCCTCCCTCTCTCGCACCGGTGGGAATATCCCCCGCCCCGATGCCTGAACCAACGTCATTACCGCCGTATCACAGCCAAACGCCTCGTCTTGAGCTGCCAGAGCCGAGTGTGGAGCCGCTGGACGATGACGGAAAGGATGTGGACTCCAATGATGCTGCGATCCTCAAGGAGCTCCTGCGAAGCCATTCCAACAGCCTCATGAGCTTTGGCAGCATTCGTGGCATGGGCTCTTTCGCCGATATGTCGCCGGAGGATCTGCTCGCCAGTGGAGAACTAGATGAAATGCTCCGTGCCGTGTCGATCGCCAATGCAGCCGGTGGCTCAGTGGACGATGGCGCTAGTGGAGCGGCCAATGCCAACGGATTAGCCTCGTTCAAGTCCTTCCGCGGGAGTCGCGGTGCTACCAGCTCATTCACCAACGTTGATTCGTTCTCAAAGTCCACGCGTAGCTCCGGCAAGCAGGACCATCTTTTCCAGAACCTGATCGACGATCTGCGTGCCGGCGGCGGCAGTTTCGAGGACGCCAATGACTCGCGTCAACAAGAACAGATCGAGCAGCTGCCAGTGGACCACAGCATGTTCGCCAGTTTCTCGTCCTCGAGTGGCCGGAACCTCATGCATTCGCTCGAATTCCCAGACCGACAATCAAACCCATTGCCACTCGCTGCTGAAGCCGGTCGCGGACGCATCTCGCCTGCTGTCGGCGCCGCCACGAGCGGAATTGACGACCTATTTGATCCGGACCTCATGCGGCCGATCCGAAAAGGAGTAAAATATTAAATTGGACAAATGTGGAGCACGCCTTCGTGTAAGTAGTAGCATTTTGAAGTTGGATCTCTCAAGCATCACGGACGGACGGACGGACGGAGTCGGTTGGGCGCCACCGTCTGCGGTGGCCCCGTGACTGACGGACGGACAATTGGTGTTTGTGGCCTGGAATAGCCCGAACAGACGAGTATAGAATGATGTATTCGTGGAGCTGCCCACCCGGCGTCAACTGGTTCATTCCTGCTTCTGCAGCGGTATCGATGCTGAAACAAGCGATGCTGGTACGGCTTGTTCCACGTAAATGGAGCGACAACCAAGCTTTGGTATGGCACCGCAGGCGTTGAAGAGCAACGACCAACGGTACGAGCAGCGCATGCCATGGCAGCATAATATACACACTAGTATATCTATGGTGGGATGAGCACGTCGTTGACTGGAAAGCATGCAATTCAGCGACACCTGGAGCTTTGACTTGCTCCATCTGTCCTGGACGCTGATTGTGAACGATACTGCACTCAAGCCTGCGCGACGGTCCATCATGCATCAGCCTTGCATTCCAACTTGACCGTGAATGAGATGATCATCTTTGGCGACCGATCAACTGCGAACGAGTACAACGATATCTGGCGCTTCTCCATGCAGTCCATGGAATGGACTACGGATCCTGCTCATGCTAAAGCTACAGCTCCATCCGTACGCTCTGAAGCCACTGTGATGCATACGAAGACCGTCTTTTGCTATTTGGAGACGCCTCGTATGCTACTTCAGCTGTCGCCACGGTATACAACGACCTCTGGAGCTACGATCTGGTCGATTGTATGTGGACTCAAGTCGTCACTGCTAATAGTAAGTCTCCATCACCACGAACGTCCCACTCGGCTAGATTATGACGGACAGGATCGGCTCGCGCTACATGCTGGTCTTCAGTGCTCGTGAGTTTAACGGGACTGCGTGGTCCATGCTTATTGACCTCTGGCTATTCTCCATACGTGAAAGAGTGTGGCTTCGTGTGGGTATGAGTCTAGACATTGGACGGGTATATACGTCGCTCGTTGTCACGCGTGCCATAGAGTTCTGGGTCTGCAGTGGCTGTGAAAATGGAGCATGCGATCATGCTCTGACCGTACTTATCAAGGGGACATATTTGCGTTCTACGGTGGCGCCACGCCATCGTCATCATCATCGTCTGCCTCCCCCCTTCCAGTTTTCGTGTGTCTGTACGAGATGGACCCGCACTGTTCCAGCCCAGCCACACGGCTGGATAACAGAGCTGTGGTGTGGAAGGACTCTGTGATCATGTACGGTGGGAATTCGAATGATCACACACAGGTCGGCCACTCGTCCTGTTTGCTACGGTCGGCACTGAGAGGTGTTTGGTGTTTTCCTCCTCATGTGCCAGATTGGCTCTTCGCTCTCAAGTTCATTGGGTATTACTGCGGCGTTCTGTTTGCGTACGTCTCAGCGGTGACTGTTTGTAATCGAGCCACAAAGTACCAGACGTGGAAGCACGCTTTCGAAGAGCCATCGCTGGGCGGCATGCTGTTTGGGGTCATGTTGCCGTTATGCCCGCTTGCCTTGGCCATCAATCTCTTGTCGTTTCTATCCCTTCTCATGGTAGACGCATTGTACTGGTCGCGTGTCCTGCCGTCTCGCGGCGTTGTTGCTGAGCTCTCCATGGCAACAACTGCGCCAGATCAATCGTCAATCGTGCGAGCTAGATCGCGATCTTTGCCACTATCCCAGTGGCATTATACTTGGGCCCCGTGATTGTCTTGAAGGCTGCCTCGTCAAAGCTCATACCGCAGCGTGGGAACAGGGACCTAACCACATTTAAATGAGGCCTCGGGCAAAGCCTTGCGAAAGTTCTCCTCGTCTGACTCCGTCTCGTAATAGTTCATCGCGAACCCTCTTTAGTGCACCCTTCGAACCGGTTTCCTTGTAGCAAACGATTCTGTCGCTCTTTATTATCCAGGAGATCAAATCGATTCTCTGCTTTCTGTATAATATCGGCTTGGTATATGCAATTCTTTGCAACCTCCGCGGGATTGCGATCTCTTTCGCAGCTGAGGTTTACAGGGCTCGCGGCCTTGGAGATCATGGATCTGTGTCCAGAGACGTCAGCACTGTTGTAATGAATTCGACAAACAGTATTTGATCCTAATCCAAGGCACTATGAGCTAGCCTTGCTCCTTGTGTGTCGCTGATTGACTCGCGAAGGCGATATCCTCATCATGATGCTGATAATTGAGACTTACAAGCTAGGACTGCGTGCGTCTCTAGTGAAGACGCACGCAGTCCAAGCTTGTAAATGCAATGAAGATATCATGTGAACGTTTCTACACAAGGAAGTCTTTTCGTTTATTGCAGGTCTTTGACGTACTGTTACACAGGTGGAACTTCAAGCTCCCGTTGCATTCCACGATGTTGGTCCCTGACCTCACGTGATGCCATCATTTTTTTTAATAATTAAAGTCGATGGCGTGTCTCAAGATTACTCTTGACACTGTGATCTCCACCACCTTGGACCACTGTTGGCCTGAAATTTGTCGATTTTATCCCTTGTACAGCGCTATAGACTAAATTTTGCTGCTGACGCAAAGTTATTGAATACAAGTTACAGCCCAGTCTTTAATTCTCAATCCCACCTCTTGTGGACAATACACTTGTCGGCCCATACAAACTTGTTCAAGTGATCGAACACACACAGCGCTCCATGACCTTCAAACTCCTCCTCATTCTGGGCATCTCGCTTTTGGCGTCGCTCGAAGTCCAGACCCAGGCCGCCGATGGAGTGTCAGGCAGCAACATAGGCCTTGCTGGATCATCCAACGTCACTGATGTCAAGTCGAACCTGACCGATAAATCGTACTTCGTTCAAATCCGATTCCGTTCAAATGGTTTTCTCACAGCCAAGTGCAACGGAGCTCTCATCAATCCCGTCTTTGTGCTGACGATTGATTGCGCGCAAACGCCCTCTACAGAGCCTAATCCATTGGACGTCGGCGCAGATGGTATTCGCCTGTCGGAACCAGATACGGCGGACGCGACTATTGGCTCGCGGTTTAACTATGGAGACAATAATAACGGCGAGAAGATTAAGATCGAAAGCGACTCAGAGTTTCGCGACAGCACAAGCAACAGATCGTTCGGACTGTACAAGCTCGAATATGCCAGCCGCTATACGCCGATCCAATTGTCATCAGACGAGCTGTCGGACGAAACCCGTCTCACGGTTTTTGGGTGGACCAAGAAGTTCCCGCAAGAGCTTCAGGAACGCAACCTGAGTATTGCAGACTCTACGCCGTGCCAGAATACCAATGCTTCGCTAAGCCACAGCATTTGCGCAGAATCAAGGCTGTCAAAGGATATGACCATGGGAAGTCCTGTGGTTGCTCGCTCGGGTGGCAAAGACATGCTGATTGGACTCCGCTACAACCCTGGGAACGAAATCTGTGGCTCATCTGAATCCCCCATCACAATGACGACCATTCACGGTGCATCGGGCTGGATTCATGCGAAGTTTCTGGTACAATGCCTCGCAAGTAAAACGCCCTGGATAGCGACGTAGGTTGGGGCAGCTCCCTCTCTTATCAATGAAACTCAGTGCTGGTTCACTACTGCGCTTGGCATTTTGGTTTCCATTTGCAGTAAACTTTCCTTGACCCGCTTTTGCGGATGACTTTGAGACAATTGGGTGTTTGCTTTTATTGCATACACTACTAGTGAAGAAATATTAGCTACAAACGTTTGCAGTGAAATATAGCTCCCATCAACAAGCTCGTTGCAGTGGACTCTTTGCGACGTCGAAGCATTCATGGCACTGTATAACGCATTTCATGTGTCAAAGAGCTGTATGAACTTCACAGACTCGAGATCTGACTAAAATATCACCCTAAACTGGAGAATTCGGATACACGGCCCAAGTATTTCCGATAACTGCGTAATTTTCCGAATTCACCGACTTGCTAATCTTGCTTTATCAGAGATCGACGAGTTCATTCTAATAAAAGCGTTCTACCGCACAGCAGATTTATGATGCACTCAGCTTCTCTTTCCACCGTTGCAATCCAAGGTATTGATCTCTGGGCTCCACGATGTGCCACAAGAGCCATCAACGTTACTTTTCAATGTTTGGCTCCAGTCACTGGGTTTGTACAGAGGCTTGGGTGGCAACGGATGCAAGCAACGTCGCGGCTGGAAGTCCAGTCGTCGCTAATTCGGGAGGCAAAGACGCGCTGATCGGACCCCGCTACACGCCTGAAAGCGAAATCTGCAGCCCACCGGATTCTGCCATCGCAATCGACTCGGTTAGTTTCCTGATATAGTGTGTACCACATATCAAAACGTTTTTGTGTACCACCTCGTTTTGGGTTTCTCCTGATTACGTGGGTCACCGTCATGTCGTGCGACGCGAAAGTGGCGGCAACGAAGATGGCCGCCCCGGCGATGGACAATGTGCTGACGGCCGTGGCGCTTGTCTGCAGCCGAAGCCAGGCGCCTGGCGCCGAGGCCGTGACTGCACTGCCGCATGTGGTGGCGACGATCAACTCGCTGCTGATCTCCAGCACGGCCTTGGCTTCTTGGACGCTAGAGCGCGCCGCCGAGTGCGGATTCGTACATCTGCTGGATCGACTGCACGGCGACGAGTGGCGCTGGGTCGGCCGGCCGTTCCGCCATCTGCGGCGCCAATCCGCAGTGGAGTCCGCAGTACGCGATGGACTGGTGGACGTTCTTCAGTGGTGGATGACCAAGTACCTGTCGCCAGACGAAGCACATGACCAGGAAGAAGAGCTGGTCGCCAAGATCATCATGCTGGCCGGGCTCTACAGTCGACTGGAAGTGCTGCAGTGGCTGGAAACCCAGCCCGACCTGCTGGCCTTGCTGCCTGTGGGGCATCGGATCGCGCTGACCTGCAAGAGCCCCGTCATCGCCGACTGGCTGTACCACCATTTGACGCACGCCCAGCAGCAGGTCTCGTTGGTATTTGAGCTCAACCATTCCGCTCTACGAGACGATTTCGCCATGCTCAAGTGGCTGCAGATGCATCCGGATGTGGCGTTCAAGGTCACAGGCTGCATGGCCGACTTTGCTGCACTGGGCGGCCATCTGGACGCGCTGCGCTGGCTGCATGCGCATGACTGGGAGCGGTGCTCGTCCAAAGTGCTTAACCGCGTGGTGAAGAACGACCAGGTGCATGTGGCTCGATGGCTGTACGAGCACTACCCAGAAGGGTATTTTGAAGAGCTGCACGACGCCTGTCGATATCTCCCGACAGTGCAATGGGCGCTTCAGGAGTACGGATGGAACTCTGAGCGCAAGCGAATCGCCTGGATGGAGCAGACCGTTGAATGGGCCGCCTACTGGCATGACCGAAGCGATGTGCTGGATTTTATTTTATCCATCCGTCCGGATGTGAATTGTGGCGATGCCATGGATATTGCCGCTGAGCGTGGGGACCTGGCGCTGGTCCAGCGACTACATGCGCTTCATGCCACAGCCACCACGGAAGCAATGGATTCAGCAGCTGCTATGGGTCATTTGGATATTGTCCAGTGGCTGCACGAGCACCGTAGCGAAGGTTGTACGACAAAAGCCATGAATTATGCTGCCGCAAGTAATCATCTGGATGTTGTTCAGTGGCTACATGCCAATCGAACCGAAGGTTGCACCGCAGAAGCCGCCAATGGTGCTGCTAGTCATGGTCACTTGAAGATGATTCAGTGGTTACACGCTCACAAACCAGAGTGTTTTACAGCTCAAGCTATGGACCGAGCGGCAGCATTTGATCATCTGGATGTGATCCAGTGGCTACATCTCTATCGGACTGAAGGATGCACGACAAGGGCCATGGACACTTCAGCCAGCAAGGGCCATTTCGAGATTGTCCAGTGGCTTTACCAGTACAGATCCGAAGGATGCACCGCAGAGGCTGTCAACAGCGCAGCAAGACACGATCATCTGCAGATCGTGCAGTGGTTTCATCAGAACCTGCCGCAGTTGTGCACGCAGTCCGCTCTTGACCAGGCGGCATCCAGCGGCCATCTGGCGATTGTGCAATATTTGACCGTTCATTGCAATTTAAAGTGGGATCCTGAAGCGTTTCCGCAATTAATTGCGAAGAAGCAGTTCGGTACAGTTGAGTGGCTCATGAAACGCTGGAACTATGGCCGTGATCAAGCTGTTGGGTCAAGTGGTGACTATACCGCTGCAACTACGTCCGTTGAAGTGAGTAAGCCACCGCGATCATCGTGCAGTGTGCAGTGACCGAGTATTCTATCAAAGGATAATGATTTTGGATTGATCACCAAGACGAAGGCAGAAGAGTTCTGTTGTTCGTGGCTCCTTTGGAAGATCGTGTATGATTGCTTCTCGATATATGTACTCATCGGACTGACTTGTGCTGCTGAGCACGAGTTCGCGATTCTTGCCCAAGCATAGCGGCGAGCGCTGTTCCTGAGGCAACAGCATCTCAAATTACAAATGGAGAAAGTTTACAGGCTCAAGTTGGCAAGATGATGAGAACGCGTGTAAATGCTAGTAGCAGGGCTGCCTGCATCCGTTCGACAGCGCGAGTGTTGAAGAGATTAGCACGCCATTGAAAACAGTATTACTGGGATCAACCAAAATATCTTTGCCCACAAATGGCCTAATCACGGGGAAGCAGCGTCCGTATAACTCACCGCCACCGTATCTAGAATCATCACCTATCCGAGCATGGATGCGTCATCTTCGAAACGCTGATGCCACAGAAGACTTCCGGCCTATTGAAGAGCGCAAAGCAATCCATTTCCCATTTTCTTAGCACTGGCGGCTGGCACTTTCGTTCGCACCAGTTCATCACGTGCTGACATTCATGACTACGATCGTTTCGGCCGCTTTCCTCATCAGCATGGTTCTCCTGGTGATCCCACAAGTCCACACACAAGTCCTGGCAACTACTATTGCACCTGGAAACATGACCAATGATTCATCGATCGGCCGTGGCAGCACTGATGGTGCAGCGAACGACACGATACAGTTCTACACGACACTGTCGGAGATGACGGTGAAACCTTACTTGGTCGGCCTCCGGAAGACCGAAACCGGAGACAATATCTGCTATGGAGTGCTGATATCCACGACTGAAGTTCTCACAAGCGGCTGCAATGAAAATTGGGGTTTCTTTGATTTTCCGCACTTGAATCTGAAGCGCAAGTTCGCGGTCATCGGCTCGCTGTACAACGCTGGCTCTCACGACGACGGCAGTGAGACGATCAAGATCAAGACATACAAGAAAGGCAAGTACTATTCCAATTCAGGCTATCGTGCTGTGGGCGTCTATGAGCTTGAAAAGGCCAGCACGAAGACCGCAGTGGATCTTCCAGCGTCAATCTCGTTGCAGATATCTAGCGATGCCAGCCTCAAAACGTACGGCTGGGTCGCCCAAGGAAGTGACCACGTCATGAGTGAACGTGTCGTAAAGTACGCCGACGCTTCAACATGTGACGACTACAAGATCTCGTTCAAGAACTGCATTTGTACAGTGCCATTATCCGGAGAAGACGGCTGCAATATCGTAAATGGAAGTCCGTTAATCCTGACGACAGGCGGGAAAGAAGTGCTGGTCGGAATGCGGTATACGTACGAGGAAGCTTGCGACAAATTGGGCTTTCCAGTCGCGTTCACACGCATTACGGACGTCATGCAATGAGTTAAACAAGTGAGTGTGAATTTGTGGTAACTACAAGCAGCACCACACTGTGAATAAAGATGAAGCGTGATTCGATCCCGTATCCTACTGTGTGACCGAGTGATCTAGAATGAGGTCACCTCGAGTCATGGGTGGGCGACCGTTGTGATGGTATCGGAGATACACCATACTGCTCGTGTCATGATCGGTATAGAATCGTACACTTCCTCGCTGACAACGGCTCTCGCAAGCATTGACTGTGGTGAACTGGGCCGTCAACTGAGATTTCTGGACACCAAACGTACGCAATATGGATACACCCATTGTGCAATCGTGGGGTAAAATCCGCGTTAAAAACGCTCTCCACCATTCAAACACGGAACGCCGCATCTATACAGGGCTTCAACACTGATTGCTTGGACATGAAGGGCGCAAAGCAGCCCCATCTGGATTTTGAATTGAATCGTTATTCAAGACTATAAACGCCTTGATCGCCGTTGTTATGGACCAAGTTTCTTGAAACTCATCCAAGTCATAGCTCACTTCCAGCCAGCTGTCAATGCATCTGGAAGCTCAAGTTTCATACCAGTCGACGCATGAGGAATTGACATTGCCAGCGCTGAAGGTTTGGCAAACAGTGCCATTCAATTCTACACGATGCCTACGTGGACGACAGTGACACCCTACTCAATTGGCCTCCGGAAGACTGCAATTGGGGACAACTACTACATCGGCGTACTGATCTCGCCCATCCATGTGCTCACGCCCCGATGCAAGGAAGACTGGAATTTTTCCCAGAATTAAAAATCCTAGCAGATATCTAGTGATAGCAACCTCAATATTAACAGCTGGGTCGCCCAAGGAGACGACCATGTGATGAGTAAACGCATAATATAGTACGCCGACGCATCAACTTGCGACAACGACAAGATCTCGTTCATGAACTGCATTTGTACCGTGCTATTTTCCGGAGAAGACGACTGCAATACCGTGAACAGAAGCCCGCTGATTTGGACCACAGGCGGGAAAGAAGTGCTGGTCTGTATGTGGTATACGTACGAGAAAGCTTGCGACAGATTGGGCTTTCCAGTTGCCTTCACAGATTTCACCAATGTCGTATAACCAGCTCGAAAGATGGATGGTCATTACTGCAGGCGGAACATCGATTAAACATGGCGTGTGACTCGATATGGTGTACGCAATATATCAGACAGCTTACTCAATCAAGGAGTCTGGCGTCATCAGACTTCTCCTAGTTATGTGTGGACCATCAGCCAAGTTGATATTGGCCATGTGCTAGTTGCACACGGAGGTGCTGGAATCATACACGGTGGGATATATTGGAAAAGTACCGCATATGCTGTTTGTGACCAAAAGTACGAAATGCGGTTTGCATATTCGGTCACAAGATAACCTCTCGTACAAGCATTGGAACTCAGACTAAACAAACGCGCAATCGTAGGGCAACATCGACAATAACTACAGACGCGTCACAAGCACAGAAATTATGGCAGAGATTGCTTGCTTGTCGCATAGTCACAAATAATGCAACTCAGCTCGCTTTGCATTGTATCGGCATTCGCGAATATGAACGCCCTGCTCGCTTTCGTTTTGAGAGCTTGGCTGTCCTGGATCTCTCTCCAATCATGGCTTGAGCTCCAGTGAATGCCGATACATCTGGAAGCCCAAGCTGCATAGCAGTTGACGCTTCTGGAGTTGATACCAACATCAGCTTAATGGCATCTCCAATCGGCAGTGGCAGTGCTGATGGCTTGGCTAACAGTAGCATTCAATTTTACACGACGCAGACCCAAACGACGGTAAAGTCCTACTTGGTAGGCCTCCGGAAGACCGAAACCGGTGACAACTACTGCTATGGCGTGCTGATCTCGCCCATCCATGTGCTCACGACGGGTTGCAATGAAAACTGGGGTTTGTTCGACGTATCCCGCTCGAATCCGAATTGAAAGTTCGTGGTCATTGACTCCTTGTACAATGCTGGGAGCCACGACGGAAGTGAAACGACCAAGATCAAGACGTACAAGAAATACAAGTACTACTCCAACTCTGGTTACCTGGCGGTGGGCATCTATGTGCTGAAATCTGCGACCACGAAGACACCGGTGGAGCTTCCGGGCTCCATGTCATTGACTCATTGACGATAACTGACGGTGCTCAACTCAAGACGTACGGCTGGGTCGTTCAAGGAAGCGACCACGTGATGAGTGAACGCGTCGTGAATCATACGGACCTGTCGATTTGCGACCACTACAAAATATCATTCAAGAACTGCATCTGCACAGT
>JAADVF010000766.1:0-13901 GCA_023334555.1 Elongisporangium undulatum | reverse complement strand
TGCAAATTGCACGACCTCGAAGTGTTTTTTTGGCAAGATGCAGGTATTGCATTGCGTAAGCAATATCCTGCACATCAGCCTCGCCTCTACTACGCCTGCGTCTTTTCATTCCGTTGCAGTTCATGATCTTGCTACATGGTAGAGGATCAATAGTGGTCTGGTCGTGTAACAAGGGCGGGGAAATGGATGGACAGTGTGAAGAGCCAACAGATACGGATGTCATCGAAACTTTACTACAGTACAAGAAATACGCAACTACAAATGGCATTGATGTCTGTATCATTCGCTCCTATGCGCCACACATCACATGGCTATGAACTACGGTCCCATTCTCTTTTTAACAAGTGACGATATCACGCGCAGACACTTATATTGCTTGCATTAACAAACGAAAATGTACCGCGAAGCTTGTTTCGTCTAATCGCAGCTGTAATAGATAGCTCAATTAATTGTTGGACAGCAAGGGCCTCCAATTGAACCACTGGCCACCATTAAGTAACAACGATACAGTAAAGGTTGGTAATGCGACAGGCACCCAACTTTCACTTGGCAGTTGAAGTTGCCTTTACATGTTTATTGAATGCTTTTACTTGTCATTTGTATATCCAGAATACCTAAATCTGAGCTCTAGCCGTCCAAACAAGTCACAAACGATCTTTACCAATCATGCTACGTCAAAGGCTGGCAGTGTGTCCTTGAACCCGATGTGGCAACCTCTGGGGTCGTAGCTCTTTATATGCGAGGACATTTGACCGAGCGTGCAGCTGGAGCAGCCTACAGACAGCGCAAAGTCAAGCACTTTACTGCCTGGGATACGGAAGCGACGACGTGTGGTCCATCGCATCCGAGCCACGAGCATAAAAAACAAGAGCAGCAGCATTCCAGCTGCGATAGCGTAGCTTTCACTGGCTGAACAGTTCATATTGCCGCCGACACCTCCGAAGCCGTCGGAAGAATTGTCCGAGAAGACGAGACCCACACAGATGGCCAAGCAAAACACGATACCCACAAAAATCAGTAGTGACGTCTCGTACGTCCAGATGCCAAGCCGCGTTGCAATCTGAGCGGCTGATATGCACGGGCAGCATGCTACAAAGAGGGTATTTGATCCACATGCACGCCAGCAGCCGCAGAATGGCGTGTCCCAGGTCTCGAACTTTAGAGCATCGTTGGGTTTCACGCACGCTCGTTCGTCTCGGTGAGTGAGCTTCTTGATCGTACGCGCCGAAACGCTCCTTGATGGCAACACTTCTTGGATCTGCATGCTGAAGTCTGTGACGACGCTAGGCGTAGCTGATACATGCGGCTCCATAATCGTGATTTTCCGAATGACCGATTCAGCAAATTCACCCCAGCATTCATGTGTACATGTCATGTAAAGTTCAGCCCGAATAGAGATGCGACCCGATCCGTGGATTTCGATTGTTGCTGGATTTTCCAAGCTCTCAGTTGTTAATTAAAGCGCAACGCTAGAAGCGCAACGGAATGAAAAGACGCAGGCGTAGTAGAGGCGAGGCTGATGTGCAGGATATTGCTTACGCAATGCAATACCTGCATCTTGCCAAAAAAACACTTCGAGGTCGTGCAATTTGCACAACCACCGACGTTTCCGTCTCCAATGCAAGATCCTACGGAATCGCCACATCGTAAAGCTTGATCTGGGATCGTTTCCCCAAATGAGGCAACCTATTGGGTCGACTGTGAGCGCACCGAAGATGACCTAAAGCAGTTGAGCAAGTTGGCAAAGATCCATATCAATGTTGTACAATGTCAACTGGATCAAAGTAGTGAACACGGGAATGGCAACTCGCGGTCGTGTATCTCCCGTAAGACGAGAGCTTGAGGACCCAGCAATAACAGGGAAGGGAGGTTCACAACAAACACCCAGTAGACTTTACCGAGTGGGTTACTCTCTTGCCAGCTGGTGCAGTAAACGTCAGCAGATTACGGCGTGTCATGAAGTCAAAGCCACGTGACAGATAAATGGACGTTGCACGAATCAACAGGTCTCTTTCTAGTCAGACATGATCCACTAAATTGACTCGTCTTTGGCGTGATACTCGATCCAGCCCTTTACGATAAGGCTCATATGCAGTCTAGTATCAGCCCCTTTGGTTGTCCAGACGACCGTGGCCCTTCAGGTGTTTGACGTACGGACTGAAAAGGAGTGCAGAGACCAACGACCTTTGCATTCCGATCAGAAATCATCAAACCGTTTCCACGTATCAAGAGCGACAGACTGACATCAGATCGCCATCGCCATGAACTCGTCGTGCAACCATTAACGCATTCTCCAATTTGCTTCACAAGCAGCAGCAACAACAAACCACCTTCTCAACCCAGCTCTTCATTTGACCGCATTCAACCAAGACCATGAAGCTCAACGCAATTCTCGTACACATGGCTGCTGCGTCATTGGTGGTATCCACTGCGAGTGGATACGAATTCGGTGGCCTCACCTGGGGTACTAGTGCACCCGCAGTGATCACACCGACACCGAGTTCCGACACGACTTGGACTCCCACGACGTCTACGCCAAGCACGACACCCGAGGTCACGAGTACACCAACTCCCTCGGCGACACCTACACTGACAACGGCAACTCCAGTTGCAAGTACAAGCACGACACCGTCGACGGAAACAAGCCCCACGCCAACCACGTCCACGGGAACGTCGACGACGCCCACGCCTGCTACGACTAGCGCTTCACCGACTGCCACCACTGCGACTCCACCTGGTAGTTCGATCACTACTGACAGCTCTGCGATGACGGGTACTAGTTCAACCACGACGGACAGTTCCAAGACAACTGATAATTCCTCCATGACGACGGACAGTTCAACTACGTCGAACAGTTCCACTACGTCGGATACGCCAGTGACGACGACACCCTCAACCACAACAGATACGTCGGACAGTTCGACCACGGCAGACAGCTCTTCGATGGCAAATAGCTCGACCACGATGGACAGCTCCTCGATCACGGATACTTCATCGACGACTGGTACTTCCGTGACGACGGACAGCTCCATTACTTCCAACGCTCCAAAGACGGCACGACCCTCGACCACAACGGATAGCTCCTCGACCACGAGCAGCTCAACCACAACGGACAGTTCGATGACGGCAGCCAGCTCCTCGACCACGGACAGTTCTGCGACGACTGACATTTCAACAACAACGGATAGCACCACAACGTCCGATACTCCTGCTGCAACGCGACCATCAACCGATACGGATACGACAGACACATCATCGACGACTGATAGTTCCTCGACGACTGATAGTTCTTCGACGACTGATAGCTCCTCGACGACTGATAGCTCCTCGACGACTGGCACGTCTACGACGACGGACAACACCACTACCACCGATACTCCCGCAACGACGGATAGCTCGTCCAAGACCAACAGCTCCACGGCAACCAACAGCTCGACCAAGTCGAACAGTTCCACGACAACGAAAAGCTCCACCGAGACGGACAGCTCCACGACGACAAACAGCTCGATCAAAACCAGCAGCTCCACAACGTCGAAAACCCCGGCGGTGGTGACGAAGACCACGACGACCACGACGACTAGTGACTCACCCGAGACCATTATCCCCGCAGACTTGGACTCGGACAGCGGCAGCGACGGAACATTGACGCCATCCAGCGATGATGGCTCCATGACACCCGCGGTGACGATCACAACGGACAACTCCACTACAACAAGCAGCTCCGTCACGTCGGAGACTCCAGCGACGAAAAGCGCCAGCACCACGACGGGAACTTCCAAGACCACGAGCAGCTCCACGTCTTCCAAGAAAAGCTCCTCCACGAAGAGCAGCTCCACCACAACAAGCAGCTCGTCCACCAAGTCGACGTCCGGGACCAAGTCATCGAGCTCGACGACAAGCTCATCGACGCGCAACCTTCGCGGCCTCTAGATCTTCGGATGTAATGAGAGTCTATCCGATGTCTTGATCTAGACATGCACACAGCATCGTCAATGAGCCTCGTGCTGCTGTGCGACTTGCTCACAGGCAAGTAAGTTGCACACGTACCAGGCAGACACCATCTCAATCTGCATCATACTCAATACATGGAACATGATTGCCGCAGCCACTGACAGTGTATCTTCTTTTTTTGTGCATGGAGCACCTGAACCACACAGAGCGCCACTCGTGGACAAGATCGCTTGGTCACTCGGCCTGGAGTAGAAAGTTCGTTGCTTCTCTGCGCGCATGCGTCTGCAGATTGTAGCCAACTATAGCGCTCTTCCTATGCCTGGCTTCTCGTTCTTCAGCGCCAGCAAGTTGTCTCCATCTCGATGAGTAGGTTTGGCTTGCATCAGCCACGCGCACGTGATCGCTACCAGCATCCGCCGCGCCAATCTGTTGATAGCATCGCTTCCAGGAAACGTACGCACTTCGCTCGAGCATGCAGCAGAGTAACCAAAGACGGCAAGCACACACTCTGAATTGCTCAGTGGTTTGGCGCCTTCTTCCTCTCGCCCGCACCCGAAAGGCTTCATGGCGCACGCCAGCATGCCGGAAATTCAACCACTGCGAACTTTAAATGATTAATCACTGTACGCTTTTTGGTGTGGTTCACACCCTTAGACATACAGTGATCGATCGATCAAAGTCCGACAAAAGTTCGACAGAGCGGCAATCTTGCCAGTGGTTGAATTTCCGGCATGCCGACGAGCGCCATGAAGCCTTTCGGGTGCGGGCGAGAGGAAGAAGGCGCCAAACCACTGAGAAATCCAGAGGTGTGCTTGCCGTCTTTGGTTACTCTGCTACATGCTCGAGCGAAGTGCGTACGTTTCCTGGAAGCGATGCTATCAACAGATTGGTGCGGCAAGAGCGCAGCATCACACTTTGCATGAAGCAGCTCGCTGAAGCAGGTAGTGATCTCGCACGCGTGGCTGATCAAACCAAGCGTGCAAATTGAGATGAAGACAATTTGCTGGTATCGGAGAATGAGAAGCAAGAGTCACAGGAACGGGGGCGCATGCGCATCCCCTCAAGCTGGTTACGAGCTACATGCTCTGTTCAAGACTCTCAGCCTGCGTAGCTTAGCGACTTGGAATCGAGCTGATGCAGTGCTTGATAGCGCGAGGAATGTTACAAGATACAGTAGATCAAGTCCGTTCTGATTCTGCGAGAGATGTGTGTGTTGGACGGCGAGTTGACTCAAGATGGAGACGGTAACGTCGCACAGGCGCTGGCTACTGGAGCCTCCAGTAAAGCAGTTGAATGCCTCGATATTTGAGCGGCGATGATCAAGTGATATAGTGTCAAGTGTTGAAGTGGTCGATGGAGTGCCGTTCAATACAACAGATGACACGATTGAGGGACTACCGTGAGCGATCATGACATTCATTGT
Source organism: Elongisporangium undulatum (assembly GCA_023334555.1). NCBI lineage: Eukaryota > Oomycota > Peronosporomycetes > Pythiales > Pythiaceae > Elongisporangium > Elongisporangium undulatum. The sequence continues at coordinate 8,527 of JAADVF010000766.1, read as the reverse complement.
GTTTTTATGCAGAGCGAAATGGAGAAAAAGATCGTACGACTACTCACACGCAAAGTGGCTATGCTCACTGACGCATTGGATATGCATTTGTTCGTCTCGAAGACGTGAAGAGTGGCTTACGCTTGAGGTCAAGGCGTTGATTGGAGTCGACGCTAAACCAAGAATCCGAAGATCTACAGGCTGCGAAGGTTGCGCTGCTGCGATTGCGACGAAGGGCACGGCGTTGAAGCGCTGCTCGACTTGGTCGAAGACGACGACTTGCTCGACTTGCCAGTGGAAGCGGAATCAGTCGAAGTGCTGGGGCACGGCGTCGTCGAGCTGCTTTCGCTCTTAGAAGATTTGGTCGAAGACTTGTCAGACGAAGTCTTGGAATCGGTCGAAGTGCTGGGGCACGGCGTCGTCGAGCTGCCTTCGCTCTTGGAAGATTTGTTGGAGCTCGACGACTTGTTTTCGGATGAAGAGTCAGTTGAGGTGGACGGGCATGGAGTCGTCGAACTGCTCATAGACTTTCCGTTCGATGAAGTAGTCGATGACTTACCACTGGACGAGTGCTTGCCAGACGAAGATTCCGTAGCGGTGCTCGGGCACGGCGTCTCAGAACCGTTAGAATTCGACTCCGTTGACGACTTTCCGCTCGACGTCTTGCTGCTAGTCTTCGACGAACCAGACTTGTTGCCAGAGGTTTTGGAGGAGGTAGAAGATGATCCAGAGGACGGGCAGGGGGTTTCATCAGAAGTCGTGGTCGAAGTCGAGCTGCCAGTCGAGCTGCCAGTCGAGGTCGTGGGAGCAGGCGTCACCGTGTTGCCGCTGCTGCTGGGCGTGCTGTCATCGCTGCCGCTGTCCGATTCCGATTCCGTGGGGATCGTGGGAACGGGCGAGTCGCTGGTAGTGGCAGGCGTGGTGGTCGTCTTGGTACCCGTTGATGTCGAAGGTGTCCCACTGGTCTGAGTGGGTGTAGGCGCGCTAGTAGTTGCGGCAGGAGTTGCGGTTGTCACTACTGGGGTGTCAGAACTTGGGCATGGCGTTGACGAAGAGGTAGATGACCCCCATTCGCCGGAGCCCCACGTGCCAGTCGAGTCAGTCGAGGTGCTAGGGCATGGAGTCGACGATGAGCCCCAAGTTCCAGTCGATGTTCCCGAAGATCCCCACGTTCCAGTCGAGGAATCTGAGCTTGGGCAAGGTGTCGACGAGCTTCCCCAAGTTCCGGTCGAGGTACCCGATGAACCCCAAGTCCCCGTCGAATCATCAGAGCTCGGGCAAGGAGTCGAAGAGCTGTCCCACGTTCCAGTTGAAGTGCCCGTCGATTCATCCGAACTGGGGCAAGGCGTTGACGAGCTTCCCCAAGTTCCGGTTGTTGAGCCCCAAGTTCCAGTGGAGGTGGAATCTGAGCTCGGGCAAGGCGTCGACGAGCTTCCCCAGGTACCGGTCGAGGTGCCCGTAGATTCATCAGAGCTAGGGCACGGAGTCGAGGAGCTGCCCCACGTTCCAGTCGAGGTGCCCGAAGAGCCCCATGTTCCCGTGGAATCATCGGAACTGGGGCACGGTGTAGATGATGTGGTAGTTGATCCCCAAGTTCCCGTGGACGTGTCGGAGCTGGGGCACGGAGTCGAAGAACTGTCCCACGTTCCAGTCGACGTTCCGGTGGATTCCCCTGAGCTTGGGCATGGCGTTGACGAAGTCGAGCCCCAGGTATCCGTGGACGTGGAAGTACCGGAGCTTGGGCAAGGTGTGGTCGACGTGGAGCCCCAGGAGTCGGTAGAAGTGGAAGTGCCGGAGCTGGGGCAAGGCGTGGACGAAGCACTGGCAGGCGCACTGGAACCCCATGTTTGACCACCGAAGTCGTATCCGCTCACGGTGCTGATCGCCACAGACGCGGCGATCATTTGCGCGAGGATCATGGCAAGCTTCATGGTTGTTTGTTCAGAGCGACCAAATGGAGTGCTGGATCAGGAGGTGAACTTGCTGTGAGGCAAATTGAACAATGAGCTCAAGCAGCCGACGAGATCAGGCCGATCTCAGGTTCCCCCCACGCTCAAGCGCAACGATAGCTCAGGAAGCGGCGTGCATAGGCCACGGCCATCTGCAGGCCTTTTCATCCGTACGTCCATGACCGAAGACCCGAAGAGATCAAGGCACAAGTACGTCTGCGCCATAGTGTAAAGGAGCCTCAAACCCCAGGGCGAGCTCGGAAGAAATACCCAGTAGACTCTACCGAGCAGGTTACGTCTCTCACCAGCTGGTGGCGCAAAACATCTTGGATTGAGTATGCGAGCCCGTAAAGTCTGAAGCCACTTTGACAGATGGCCGACATTGCGCGACCAACGACACCGGTGTATCCGGTCCGTAGAGTTCAGACTCACGTCACGACCTCGGCCGTTTGAGCTGGTTGATGCCGCCAAAATTTTCGGTGAAGCCGTCTCTGTGCCCGCGCAACATTTTACGCCAACGAAGTGGCGATTTCGGGGTCCTACTGAATAGTGTGGTACACATTATGCGAGATGGTCTTCTGCTTAAGATCTTTGCAACGGAGCTTCATGGATCACGACGCCTGCAGGTCGCAGTGGTAACCTCAAGAGCTTTGCGCTCCACCAGGTGCTTGGTGGGAGCATGCGTGTGTGTGTGTCGCGTTTGAAGTCGATGATGCTTACCAGGACGAAGAGTATCAAACGTGACTGAAGAATGAATGCCCAAGAGTGAAACGCAGTCACAACTGCGGGTCTCCTCTGGCCTGTTTTCTGATGCAGGGATCGTGGAGGCCGGTACATGCGAGACACCCTCTTGATGGCAAGCTCAAGGATGACGATAAGAATCGCGTGAAGAGCTCTGCATACACGATTGGACACCTGTTGGTCTGTGTTGCTCTCATGCGACAGAAGAAGTCGCCAGATCCGGTGGAGATCAGGCTCGTTGTGGAACAACGTTCTCATTGACTGTGGCAATCAAGATATGTATTGTGTATTTATGCAGAGCGGACTGAGAAACCTCAGATCGTACGACTACGCAGACGCAGAGTGGACAGACTTACTGATGCAATCGGATATGCATCGTAGTTCTTCTTCACGCAGACAGGAAGAGTGGTTTACGCTTGAAGGTCAAGGCGTTGGTTGAGGTCGAGCTTAGTATCCGGAGGATCTAGAGGCTGCGAAGGTTGCGCTTCTGCGCCTGCGACGAAGGGCATGGCGTCTTGGAGTCACCTCCGTTCTTGGATGACTTGTTGTCCGATTCAGATTTGGTTGAAGAATGGTTGTTCCAGTTGGAGCTCTTGCTGTCCGAGTTCGACGACTTCTTTCCAGACGAGGAGTCGGTCGAGGTGGACGGGCATGGGGTCTTCGAGTTGCTCGAGGACTTGTCACTCGACGAGTGCTTGCCAGACGAGTGTTTGTCAGAAGAGTGCTTGTTGGACGAAGAATCAGTAGTCGTGCTGGGGCATGGAGTCTTGGAGCTGTTCGTGTTCGATTCATGCGATGACTTGGACGACTTGCTAATTGTATTGGACGAAGTACTCGAGCCAGACTTGTGGTTTTCTGAATGCTTTGACGAACCAGTCGACTCTCCAGAAGACGGGCAAGGTGTATCGCCAGATTTCGTGTTTGACGTCGAGGTCGTGGGAGCAGGCGTCACCGTGTTGCCACCGCTGCTGGGCGTGTTATCGTCGCTGCCGCTGTCCGAGTCCGTAGGGATCGTGGGCACCGGAGCGTCGCTGGGGGTAGCAGGCGTGGTGGTCGTCTTGGTGCCCTTGGTAGACACAGGCGTCTCCGAGGAAGGCGTCTCAGTCACCGGGGTCACCGGGGTCACCGGGGTCTGCGTCGGCGTAGGCGTGCTGGTAGTAGCGACAGGTGTAGCTGTAGTCACTACTGGTGAATCAGAACTTGGGCAAGGCGTCGTAGAAGTAGATGATCCCCATCCTCCAGAGCCCCAGGTGCCGGTCGTGCCAGTTGAAGTGCTAGGGCACGGAGTGGATGATGAGCCCCATGTTCCGGTCGAGGTGCTCGGAAATCCCCACGTTCCTGTCGAGGAATCTGAGCTTGGGCAAGGCGTCGACGAGCTTCCCCAAGTTCCGGTCGAGCCCCAAGTACCAGTGCCCTTGGTTTTATCAGAGCTCGGGCAAGGAGTGGAAGAGCTGCCCCATGTGCCGGTGGAAGTACCCGACGAACCCCATTTGCCAGTAGATTTATCGGAACTTGGGCACGGCGTCGATGAACTGCCCCACGTTCCAGTTGAAGTGCCCGAATCGCCCCAGGTTCCAACAGTGCCGGTGGAATCATCCGAGCTGGGGCATGGAGTCGAAGAACTGCCCCACGTTCCAGTGGAGGCGCCCCAAGTTCCGGTTCCGGTGGACGTACCCGAGCTTGGGCAAGGAGTTGCTGAGCTACCCCACATTCCGGTTGAGGTGCCTGTGGACGCGCCAGAGCTCGGACAAGGCGTGGTCGACGTTGAGCCCCAGGTTCCCGTGGAAGCACCGGAGCTTGGGCAAGGCGTGGAGGAAGCACTGGCAGGCGCACTGGTACCCCAGGTTTGGCCACCGAAGTTGTATCCACTCACGGAGGTGACTGCCACGGACGCGGCAGCCATTTGTGCGAGGATCATGGCGAGCTTCATGGTTGTTTGTTCAGAGCGACCACGTGGAGAGCTGGGTAGGTCGAGAAGCTGGTTTGCTGTGAGGCAAATTGAACAATGAGCTCAAGCAGCCGACGAGATCAGGCTCCTCCCACGCAACGCGCCTGAGCGCGACGCAACGCAACGCAACGCAGCGCAGTTTGAGATGCAGCGTGCAAAGGCCACGGCCATCTGCAGGCCTTTTCAGTCCGTACGTCCATTGCCAAGGCAAAGATACGTCTGCGCCATAGTGTAAAGGCGACTCGCAATACCCAGTGGACTCTACTGAGCCTGTTACGTCTCTCACCAGCTGGTGGGCGCAAAACATCTTGAGTTGAGTATGCCGAGCGTAAAGACTGAAGCCACTTGACGTTGCGCGAGAAGGTCCAGAGTGTCCAGAGTGTTCATGTTAAGACCGAAGATCGAACTTGGACGAGGTGGCGATCCGGTAGGATCCTGCTTGTTGACGCCTTTTTGGAGCGGAAAGGCTGGGCCGATTGACCAATTGCGCAGCAGCGTGACCTTAACAAGAGCCAGGGGAAGGACCAGCATGGCGATGGGAGGGCTCTCCTTTGCAATGTGCTCCGTCCCAGACGCCACGCTGCAGCTGCATGAGAGAGACGGACCGATGGCTCGAAAAAATCCATCAACATGTGCACACAAGAGCGGGGGCTACTATTCAAGTTGGTTATGATCATACTGACTCTACTGGGCGGATTGCTTGGTGTCACTGGTGCAGGCTCCAGAGGCACTGGTCGTGAGCTTCTTCGCTGGGCTCTTGCAGCTGGCGGCATCCAGCGAGCACTGGTTGGCATACGTGTGTCCGTCCGAGCCGCATACCGGAGCGTAAATACGCGGGCATGCCTGCTTACATGTGCTCTTGCTCGAACTTGAGCTGGAACTGGAGCCGGTGCTGGTACTCGTAGAGTTGCTGCTCACGCTGGAGCTGGTGGACGAAGCGGACAAGGAACAAGCTCCGGAGCTCGCCAGCGTGATGGCGACGTCCGTGCTTTTGCACTGAGCGATCTTGAGCATGCACTGGTTGGAGTATGTCACCCCGTTCGAGCCGCACACGGGCGCGTAGTCCTCGGTGCACACTGACGGGCAGCTTGTGACGCTTCCATTGCCAGACGAGGAAGCTTCGTCCTCGTTTGAGGATGAAGTCGACGCTGAAGAGGCGGCAGAGGCGCTAGTAGTAGTAGATGCGGTGCACTCTCCCTCGCCAGCCAATGTGATGGTCGCATCAGGGCTGTCGCATTGCGCGAGAGTGAGCATGCACTTGTTGGAGTACGTCTTGCCGTCCGATCCGCAGACTGGATTGTACTCCTCAGTGCAGGCGTCCGGGCACTCAGATGTCGTCGATGTGCTTGCAGACGAAGCCGCCTCGGACGCACTGGCTCCGCATTCACCATCGCTCGCGATCGTGAACGCCTGCTTGCTCTTGCAGAGTGCGATCGAGAAGACGCAGCTGTTGGAGTAGGTCACGCCGTTCGAGCCACAGACCGGCGAGTAGATGTCCATGCACATGGAAGCGCAGTCGGTAGCGGAGCTGCTGGACTGGGTGGTGCTGCTTGAGCTGGATCCACTGGCGAGGCCCATCACGAGCGCGTTGATGAGCCACAGGCACTTGGCTGTCTTCATGAGCGATGGGATGGAGGGGGGGGGGCTGCTTGGCGAGAGGCTTGGCGAGAGAGGCGAATTAAAAAGTGACCGCTGGTTAGTCGAGACCGGTGCAGCAGCGATGGGTCTGGTTGAAGACAGAACGCGCGACTGTCGATCGGCTCCCAAAGCCCAGTTCTATCGCATTGCGGTGGCTGCAACTGTTCTGCGGGAAGTGGCGTCCATGGATCTGATGAACCCACTCCTTCCCAAACGTCATGCTGGTTCCGGCTTTTGGGGAATCCTTCAATGTGCACCACATCAATAAAGCTTACAGTGACATGCCGTGTAAAGTACGATGAAAGAGAAAGGCCCATCGTCCGTCGGGCGGAAACCTGGAGGCAACTGGCGATGGCTGAACCAGCGGCCGCCGTGACGGAGCCTTTCGCGTGCGGGCAAAATGAAGGAGACACAAGGCGAACCAGCGGATCGAAAGATGAGATGCCCGCTATGTTACCCACAGACTCATGCTTGAACCAAGACCGTACGAGTCCTAGAAGTGACGCAATGAACGAACTCCCTCATCCAAGGCACGACCAAGCGGATGAACCACAGCCTGCGCCACCAAGCAGCGCTAATGTGATTGACGGTCAAGAGCACGTGACTGCAGAATCCAATGGTTATGAAGTGGGAGATGATGCTCAAGTTAAAATAGCGCTCGATGATCTACTGCTGAAGCTAATGGAGGAGCGAGAGCAACAAGTGGAGACTCGCATGCGCAGCCTCCACGCTGTTGACCAAGAGTTGCAGACGCTGACCAGGACTTTCAGTCAGCTCAGCTTTGATTCCGACCGAGCGAGAGACGAGAGCCACAAGCGCTGTTGGGCAGAGCACGAGAGCGCCCCAGACTCAGCAGATGAGCTCGTGTGGAGTGACGAGGAAGCCGAGAGTGATTATGGTAGCGATGCTGAAGCCGATGGTGCGCTGCGCTCTAGAGCCACGTTGACTCTAGGGAATGAAGAAGCCAGTGTGTGTTCACTAATGGCAGGATCTCCGTTGCACCAAGACGCACACACAGGTGATGAATCGATGCTGTGTGTCTCGGACCTGGATGGACAAGCAGCATTGTCCGAGAGCGTAGACCCGTGCGATGTTGCGAACGCATTGTTGAACGTGAGTCTTCCTACAGAAGTCGTTCCAGTCACGAGTGAAAACGACTCTGTCGTGATTGAATTCATTGCGACCGAATCACTGAACGACTCTTTGGGCGGCTTTAGTAATTTCGCCATTTTCGAACATGAACCGCTGGAAGACATTTCGGATGATGCTTGCAGTGCGCATGATGATGTATCATGTGCAAGCGATTGTTCAAGCGTGAGCGATAGTGCAAACCAGGAACAAGAATTGTCGAGTACGTCTGAGCAAATGGCGGTTCCATCAAATCAGGAGCATGACGACTGTGCAGACTGGGTGGACGTTCCAAATCAAGTCCACATTTCCAGCCCCGACAGCATTAGTTCCATGGCTGAAAAAGAAGAGGAACCCCACCCAGAGTCTCCAGCGAATAGTCCGAAGCTTTTGAGGTCAAAGTCATTCTTACTTCCAGTGGAAATGAGCTTCGGCGACCGTCGATTATCGATTGAAGAAATGACATCAAGCCACCAACATCAAGCAGCAACAAATACCTTGTCTTGTCAAGCCGATCACTCTATTGGGTCAGATACTTTAGGTCGTCATGACGGTTGTCAGCTCCACGAGTCCATGGGAGTCCAGCAGCTTCGAGAACAACTTGGTAGGATGACGAAGCAAATCGTCTATTTGACTAAGATGTTGCGCGATCCTTCTACACTCGATAAGTGGAAAGACCCGACAGATTCGGACGCAAGAGATGATTCTTGGAACCTGCTCATACGCATGAGCTCAGATGCAACTGCTGAACTGTCGGACGAATCCATTGCCAACGAAAAATCGACCTGTGTTACCTGCAGTACGAATATTTCGGATGCGTGCTTTCGATTGGCGTGCGATCGTAAAGCTGAGATCAGCGTCGAAGAGAATACGAATGATGACGATTATCATGAACAGGTATCTCGTTTGACAGAACATAATATGGAATTGAAGAAGGAAATCGTATACATGCAAGAACGAGAGCGTGCAACTGAGTTGGAGAAGAACGATTTACTATCCACTATTGAAAGCTTGAAGCTGCAGCTTGCTAAAATTGAACATCCGCTTGCTCCTACGGAGAGTGTGAAGGACCAAGGATATGTTGAGTCAGATACTTTCAACACTTTATTCCTTGGGCATCAAGACTTTGAACAAGACATGAAAT
>JAADVF010000765.1:0-13905 GCA_023334555.1 Elongisporangium undulatum | reverse complement strand
GCTCGAACGGCGACAGCAACGACCGACGACGTGGAGATTGAGTTCTGCTTTGGCCAACACAGAATGCAGGAGTCCAACATCACAGCAGAAGAACAGGCGGCGGTCGATCAGTTCTTGGATGAGTGCGCGACGATTGATTTTGATCTGGACTTGCTGGCGAACTACGAGCCGCTAATGCTGGAAGACGAGGCGTCGCTCCTGGAGCTGGTAAACGGCATCGAGTGCTGACTCCGACTCGGAATTGGCCAGAATCGATTTTATTTATGACCCACTTATCAGCACAACCTGCAAAACGGTGCTTGTGCTGTGGAGTATACCTTCCAGTCGCAGGGCTTGGTAGTAGCAGTAATGGAATACTACAAGCACAATAGATTTTCATTTCCAGATCGATCCTCTTAAGGCTACAGATGATCTCATTAACGTACTAATGATCCACTCCAGACACCATTGTCACACTCCAGATTCTGGAGGCTGTTCTGTCCATACCGAAGTCGAGGTGGCGATCAGCTGTTGCGCTCCATAGTAGTAGAGTGCTTACTGGTAGCAGTCATAATGGCTGTAGCGTTGGCTGCTTGAAGCGGTTCCTTACACTCGATATTAATAGATCACTGTGCGCTCCAGTTGCACCTTGAAGCAACACATTTACGAGGACCACATCAGATATGGCTGCCAAACCCACTGGACGGCAGCTACATAAAGAGTGAGCACGGGAACAGATACAGTACTTGCACTCCCGTAGCAGCACTTGCTCATTCACAAATCTGCCCCAAGCCCATCATGGTCATCTCACATCGAGACTGGTTGAGAACAGCCAGCGGATCATCCGCATCGGCCAACGCCCCCCAGCGGCCCAGCGAGAGGCGTTGCATTCTGGCCCAGCCTGGACAGAAGAAGAGCACGACCGGTTCCTCCAGGCGCTCGAGCTTTATCCGTCCGGCCCCTGGAACGCAGTAGCAGCGTACGTGGGCACCAAGACACGTCGCCAGGCCATGAGCCATGCTCAAAAGTACCGCCAGAAGATCACACGTCACTAGCGTGGACTCAAGATCACCATTGGGGACAAGCCTGCGGTTGTTTATTGGACTCCCATGGTCCAGTCCACGCCTGCTTTTGGTGTGGAGACTGCGTTGAGCTGTGGTCCATGCGAATCGCTTGCGTTTTATCTCGATCTGTTGGCGGATTATGAGCCTCTGGAGCTTGAAGTGAGGTGACGGTTCTGATGATTTCTGATGATTTCTGAGTTTCAACGACTTGAGCCAAGTCGACTCGCAAATAACCACCAGAAAAGAAAAGCCCATGTCGCGCACTCACGGCTGAATTTATCAATTTACAAAACTAGGCGTCATCAATGATGTGTTCTTACCAAAGTAGTCTGCTTTCTTGGGCTGCTTATTCGCTTTCGTATTGGCTGAAATAGTCTCTGTGCATCTTCTGATTGGCGGAAAAGCACCCGGTCCAGCAAAACCACCAAATTGGGTCCGCTTCCCCCTCTCCAGTCCGCAAAGAGCAGCCAGCAGCATGCCGAAGAACAAGGGAAAGGGAGGCAAGAACCGCCGACGCGGAAAGAACGACAACGAGGAGAACAAGCGCGAGCTGGAGTTCAAGGAAGATGGACAGGGTGCGTTTGCGTGGCTCTCTCAGTCTGTGGGCTCTCCAACGAGCCGTCGCAAGGAGTCAGAGCCTGAGAACTGACCGAGTTATTGTGGTGATCTAGAGTACGCGCAGGTGGTGCGCATGCTGGGCAACGGCCGTCTGGAGGCCTACTGCTTTGACGGCGTGACGCGATTAGGCCACATCCGCGGCAAGATGCGCAAGAAAGTGTGGGTCGGCGCCGGCGACATCATCCTCGTGAGTCTGCGCGAGTACCAGGACGGCAAGGTCGACATCATTCACAAATACAACGCCGACGAGGCGCGTAGCCTCAAGGCCTACGGCGAGCTGCCCGACAACGCGCGTATCAACGAGACGGCCGTGGACATGACCATGGAGAACGACGAGGACGACATTGGCTTTGAGTTTGACGACATTTAAGCAGCCACTTTTCATGGAGCTGCTCGAGCGTGGAGCACCGACAGAGAGCGCTCTCTTGGTTGCGGCGGGAGGATCTGCGTGGATCCCTTGAGCCCTCACGAGAGCGCTTCGGCGGTGGCCACAGAGAGAGTGAAGAGTCGATAGGACGGATTAGATTTGATAACAATACTCTGCCTTGTATCCATTTCCATCGCTGTATTAATAGCTCCTTACTACTCCGCGCCTCTGGGCAAGGCGATTGACATACAGACGATGCCCTTGGAGCAGCAGCACGCGCCCATGGACGACGATGAAGAGGTGCGGCGCATGGGTCGAGGAGGCGCGAGCAGTAGCAGCCGATCGTCGGTGGCCAAGTCAATACCAAAGCCCCGGCCGCAGGAATGGGACGCTGGGGACGCTGGCCCGACCAGTCCGCGCGTACGCAAGCGCCTGGACGACGCCAAGGAGAACGCCAATCTGTTCGGCCCAGGTAACTAGCTCCGTGCGGCTTGAGAGGAGCAGCTCCTTGGGAACTCAGAGACGATGGCTGTAGTGTGTGAGCAGGGCGAGGTGATCCAGTGGATGACTGCGTGCCATTCGGACCTCAATGGCTTTGGCCATGAGCTCGAACGCCGAGGGTTCCAGACGCTCAGCAGCATCGCGTTCCTGACGGAGGAAGACCTGGACGGCTACGTGGAGGACAAGGCCCTGCAGCAGCATCTGCTGGCCACACTGGCGCGACTGAGGCACGAGTTCTTCCGCATGTAAGGCAGCAAGCAGCCCTGATAACGATAGAAAACACGAACGATTAGCTTAGAGAAGTGGCATGTTATTCTGCTGGAAGCGCAGGACCCTGCAAGCTGCTAGGCCCATCAATATCAAGCTGTAAGAGTTGCGACTGATCCACACGCGTTGCTTGGTCCTCGTAAGCGTATTCGTGGTGATCTACACCCTCGTCTACACCCTCGTCTTCAGCTGACGGGTCGTAGTGCATCTCGTATCGCTCTTCGGCCTCGAGCTCGGCTCCGGCCTCGTGCTCATGATACTCCCACGAGGAGTCCTGCACGGTGTGATCGTCTTGTGTTGCGAGCGGCTCATCATCGTGGGCAGCACTGGAAAGCCGATGGATCTGCTCTTCCAGCGTCTCCTGAGCGGATTCTCCTTCGTGGAAATCGTTCTCGTTGTAGTAGCTGTCTTCGTTTGCATGAGCAAGTCCAAGGCCATCGTGAGTTTGCTCTGTATCAGCCACCTCCTCGTGCTCATATTGCAAGCTCTCGTCAGTCTCTTGGGCGCTGTGACTGTCAATCATCTCGTGAGTTTGATCGGTGCGGATTATATCATCTTCAGGTGGTACAGAGTCGTCTGCACTCATTTCATCGGCATTATGCGATGTCAACTCGGCCTCTGACGGTGCTTCCCCAGCTTCTAATTCCAATGCGTGATCTTTATCATATGCCGCTACTTCGTCGTCATGCAGTTCACTGGATGGATCAAGCTCTTCGGGGGCATTGGCTTCAGCTACAGGATATTCTGGCGGCGCGTTCTCATTTGGTGGCATCATATCGGCACTGGCTGAGCCTTGGTCATCTTCATACGTTTCAATAGCTTCAGGAGTTGGCTCTTGCTGATCAACTTCATGGCCAACAGCAAACTCAGAATCTGCTACGTCTTCCTGCTGTTCAGTCTGGGCATTGACTTCCGCTGGTTCTTCTTCACTGGGAACAGAATGCACTACTTCTAGCACATCAACTGGCGCGATCTCATCTTGAGCCTCCAGCAGATCGTTTGGTGATTGCAAATCCACGACAGCTTCAACGCTTACATTTGATTCGTGTCCATCAAATGAATCGGCTGAGACAAAAGGATCCGTAGCCTGCTCGGGGCTATTCAGATGACCCGCCAGCTCTTGTGTGTCGTCTTGTTGATCAAGTATCTGCCCCGCCATTGCATCCGATTCACTGTGCTCGCTTGTTCGAGCTTCTAGATGCGATTCTTCGTGGGCTTCATTGATCTCCTCTACTGGAACCAATCGAGAAGAAGAAACAAACACCTCCGCTGGTTCTGATTCTACCTCGACTGTCGAACTTGCCATGCTGTCGTCTGGATCTGATGCTGCCTCATCACGATCAGCCTGGACCGATACTGCTTCGTGTTGGTTTGGGTGGACGTCATTGTTTCCAGCTTGATCTTGATTCGCCTTCTCATGTTGCTTGTTAAAGTGAAGCTGCTTCCACACTGAAGGATACATGCTCTGACGATTCACCACTGCCACATCCTGCTCCACATTGTCAAATTGAAGCTGTTTCCACACTGAGGGGTACATGCCCTGGCGGTTCACCACAGACCCCACGTGGACGGTATTTTGCTCTGCAGCACCACACTGAAGCTGGTTCTTCTCACAATCTAGAGTATTCTCCGCAAAAGCGGCATTCGAAGCGCTTGCGCCGGGATCCGATGCGATGCCGGCCTGGTCTACAGCATATGACTCTGTCTGGAGAGTTTCAACGTCAAGGGTCACTGCAATAGGCGCACTGGCAGTCTTCAGCTCATCGGATAACGTTTCTGGTGTCATTACGACGTCAGGTTTTGCCACGACAAGCGGGATTTCTGAAGGGAGAACGACGACAATCTCTGGTGTAGGTGGCAGAGGTTCTGGTGGCAGAACGACATCATCTTCTGGTGGCAGCACGACCGATTCTGATTCAGCTTTGGGCTTCGCCACAGGCTTCTTGGAGGCTTTCTTCACCACGCCACCCTCCTCAAAGCGGAAGCGTGGGCTAAAGAACGGGTCTTCTGGGGACAACGCCCCGCCACTTTTGGCACGGAGCGGAGGCAAAGGCGAACTTCTCGATAGCGTATCAGCGATAATCGACCTTGGCGTGGGCAGCCCTGAGGCCGTCTGCTGTCTGTTCTTGCCCAGTGGACTGGGCATACGAAGCGAGTTCAGTCCTCCGCCGCTGGAGCCAGCCGATCGCGGGCTCTGTAGTAAGCGTCCTGGCGACTTGGCCGCACTATTGCCGAGACTACTGAGCCCACTACCGCGCATAGCGGCCGACTTGCGTGCTGGACTGGCCGCGATTGTGCGCTTGGCCGCCAGATACGAGTTGCGCACGGTCGTGGTGATGGCGTGATCCACGCCAAGATACTGCTCCGCGAGCCCGACGCCCTTCTTGTAGCTCGCGACGCAGTTCTCCAGGTCCTTCAGGAACTCCTGCTCCACGCCCATGTTGTGGTACGCTATGCACATGACCGACACGCGGTCCAGCTGCATGGCCGAGCGCGTGGGGGACGAACCGCCGCTGTCGTCGACATTGGTCTGCTTCTGGAAGAACTCGTCCTGCAGTGTGAGCAGCGCACTCTGGGCATGGTTCAGCGCCTCCTGGTGCTTGCCCAGCTGCGACAGCACAGCACACAGATTGAGATGCGTGTCAGCCGCATTGCGCACGTTGTGCAGCTTCTTCTCGATCGCCAGTGCGCGCGTGAGACTGGTCATGGCCGCATGCAGCTTGCCCAGACGGCGATAGTAGCAGGCCAGATTGTTGAGCGTCGTGGCGCGCTCGGCCGGGTGGTGGTGCTGCGTCAGTACCTCTGCCTTCTTCAGCAGGTCGATGGTCACGGCATAATTGTCTAGATAGCCCAACATTAGCGACGGACGGTATGGATGCCATTGGCTTCTGGCATACATGGAGACTTACCTTGCTGCAGGAAGCTCATGGCCAACAGATTGCACATATCGGCCAGCGCCTTGCACGCGATATTGACCTCCGAGCTATCGGCGCCGAAGAAATGTCTGCGCAGCACGAGCGCGCGCTCCATGCACTCGAACGCCTTGAGATACTCGCCCTATTAGTCCCACGAGTGAATCAGCTTTACGACCTCATAGCTTCCACCCGAGCAAGCCTAGAATACCCAGACAGCCACGTACAGCTCGCTGATAGTGCACGCATTCCTCATCCAGTCGATGCAGCGCCTCCAGGCCTCGCTGGTCGTCCTGCGCCGCTCCGCCACCATGCGCCGAGGACATCATCCCATCATGCTCATGTGCAGCTATATTAATGTAGTATCGGTTTAGACAGGATCCGTTTCAGACTCAGACTCAGCCTTGGCCTGGCCTCCTCCTGAATACAAGACCCCACACCTGCATTTGGCTCGAGATCATCATCCGATCGAATGGCGCCCAGTAAACGGCGTCGCACAGCGGCTTCGGCCGAGGCCAATGGCGCTGCCGCGGCCCCTGCGTCCACTCCGATCCCCACAGCGACCGCTCCTGCGAATGGCAGCGGCAGTGAATCCACCAGTGAGATCGCGGATGCAATGCCGACCGTGGAGCAGCTCGCGCCGCTTTATGACGCACTCATGAAGGGTCTCGACTCGCGTTTCGGCTTCGTACGCGCGCTCGTGGAGGAGTTCTGGCCGCTGCTGCGCAAGGACCCGCGCGACCAAGAGAACACACTCGTGGTGCAGAGCGACGCGGACTGGTTCTGGTTCGCGGAGATGAAGGCGCTCGTGATCTTCCTCTACGAGATGGCCTTCCTGGAGTTCGCCATGACTGTGACCAAGCCCGACACTCTGACCAAGACGCTGGATGAGGACGTGGACGCACCCTCGAACCCAGAGAAGGAGACCCGCTCGCACCGCGTGGACATGCAGCAGCGCGTGGAGTTCCTGAACGACCTCAAGAAGTACGTGGTGGACCTGGGCAAGCTACGTCTGCAGGCCACCACGGCCGCCGGCAAGCCGCTGCCGCGCGTGTTCCGCCTGGCGCAGCGCTATCAGCTCACAGACCAAGAGACCGAGCTGCTGCAGCTGCTGGTCGTGCTGCAGGGCTGCCAGTCCAACGCTGTGCGCTGCCAGATGATCGAAGAGGACGCGCAGCGCAAGATGACGTCCTGCCAGCGGCTGGCCTGCATCTCGGAGATCGACGTGGCCGAGTTCTACGACGACCAGCGCGAGCACGTGAAGGAGGGCACGCTGATCGTGGACGAGGAGAACTACTGCACGGCGCTCAGCCTGTCCAACATTTGCGTGCGCGTGCTTCTGGGCCGGCCGTTGTCGAGCAATCAAGTGCTGAAACTCAGTCAAACGGCGTTGGAAGACCTGCTCAAGGACGAAGGCATGACGTTCACGGACGTGCTGGAGATCAAGCCGTCGTCGTCGTCGCGCTCGCGCTCGGACGCTCCTCACGGCGACAACGCTGCGGGCGACGCCTCGGGCTCGGACTTCTCGGGCAGTGACAGTGAGCACCACGACGACGACGAGGGCGAGAACTCGGCCTATGCGTTCATCGGCGGCTACCGCCGCAGCGACGTGGACCACGACCCGTCCATGGAGCCGCTCAAGAAGCGCAAGAAGCGGGCCATCTCGGCTGACGCCGCGGCAGCGGCATCCACCGCGCTCATGGTGGGCGGCGGCCTGGATCCGAGCGAGATGAAGCCGTACAACCCGTCAAACCAGCTGGAGTATCTGGAGGACCGGTTCCAGGTCGTGGCATTCGCGATCCGCGCGTCCGGTGCACGCGTGAAGGACCAGATGAAAGAGGCCGGCACCAAGCAACCGTGGGACGCCTCAGCCCCGGCTTCAGCCGGCCGGCGCGAGCTCAAGGCCAAGCAGCGCGTGTACGACCGACGCACGGTGCACCGACTAGGGCTCACGCGCAAGGCCGGGTTCTCCATGCCCCGACTGGAGGAGCTGGCGGCCAAGTTCAAGCTCAACAAGTTTGAGCAGAACGTGATCGTGATGCTGATCGGCAAGACCATCTCGCCCGTGATCAAGAACCTACTGGACGGCGTGGACACGTCGCCCGTGCAGCGCATGGACGAGAGCATCATCATCAACCAGATCCTGTCGGTGTTCTGCGACACCTTCCAGGAGCAGGTCGCGCACCGCGTGTACTTCTACAAGTCCTCCCGGCTGCTCATGCGCGGGCTCGTGAAGCTGCACCGAGGGCGGTGGCACTCCACGGCCGGCGATCTCGTGGACCAGCGCGTGGAGCTGGACCGGCGCGTGCTGGACTGGGTCGTGGGCCTGGACACGGAGATGAACGAGCTCGTGGAGGGCTCGGACCTGTACTACCCCAAGGTGCAGCTGGACCAGGTTGTGCTGCCCGAGGAGCACAAGACCACGATCCTGCAGACCGTCGAGAGCTACGAGGCCTTCCGCAAGTACCGCAAGAAGTCTGGGCTCGAGGAAACCATGAGCTACGGCGCTGGCCTGGTGCTGCTGCTCTGCGGCGCCAGTGGCACGGGCAAGACCATGACGGTCAATGCTGTGGCGCATCATCTGGGCAAGCGCGTGCTGCTGGTGGACTTCCCGTCGCTGCAGGGCAAGCGCCAGGAGGGCGTGGACGTGGACGCCGACCTGCGCGGGCTGTTCCGCGAGGCCGACATGAGCAACGCCGTGCTGTTCTTTGACGAGTGCGAGACCATCTTCCGGCAGCGCGACATGGGCGGGGACCGCCTGCTGAACGCGCTGCTGACCGAGATCGAGCGGTACGAGGGCATCGTGTTCCTGGCCACGAACCGGCCGTTCGATCTGGACGAGGCCATGCACCGCCGCATCACGGCCGTGTTTGAGTTCAAGGCCCCGGACCACATCCAGCGCAAGAAGATCTGGCACGTGCTGGTGCACAAGTCACTGCAGACGTCGCCGGACATTGACTGGGACGCCATCAGCCTCAAGTACGAGCTCAGCGGCGGGTTCATCAAGAACGCCATCCTCTCGGCGCTGCTGCAGGCCATCTCGCGCGACCCGGTGGCGCCCGTGATCGCGCACGCCGATATTGTGGCCGGCTGCGCGCTGCAGATGCGCGGCAGCCTGCACATGAAGACATTTGACCACCGCGTGGTGCCCACGAGCGGTCTGGACGCGCTGATCGTGGAGGACCGCGTGAAGGAGCAGCTCCAGCAGATCGTGCAGTTTGAGAAGGCGCGCAGCGTGATCTACGGCCAGTGGGGCTTTGACTTTGGCGAGCCCAAGAGCAAGCAGAAGGGCATCAGCGTGCTGCTGTGCGGCCCGCCCGGCGTGGGCAAGGCCAATGCGGCCAAGAGCATCGGGTTTGAGATCGGCCGCCCGCTCAAGCTCGTGCACTTCTCGCAGCTCCAGGCCGAGTCCGTGGCCGAGTCGCACAAGAACCTGCGCGCCGTGTTTGACGACGCGCGGCTGGCCGACGCCGTGCTGGTGCTGCAGGGCTTTGAGTCCTTCGGCAGCCACATTGACGCCAGCGCGGCCGGCGGCATGGACGGCGCCATGGACTCGCCCCGGTTCCGCATGGAGATCCTGCGGCTGCTGGACATGATGACAAGCTTCCCGAGCATCACGATCCTGCTGGCCGACGTGGACAAGGCCTCGGTGGGCGCGCTCGTGCACTCGGAGTTCAGCCGCCGGCTCAAGTTCGTGGTCGAGATGCGCAACCCGAACGCCAAGCTGCGCGCGCAGATCTGGAAGGCGTGCTTCCCGCCGCAGGCGCCACTGGACAAGCACGTGGACTTCAAGAAGCTCGGCGAGCGCTTCGAGCTGAGCCACACGGCCATCAGCGACGCCGTGTTCCGCGGCGCGGCCAGTGCGGCGCTGCGCGCGGACGCCGAGCGCGTGATCACCATGAAGGACCTCACCACGGCCGCGCAGGTCGAGGTGCAGAAGGCGCGCGGCGGCGGCGCGGCCGCCATGGACAACCTGTTCGTGTAGGAAGGACCATGGAGATAACATGGCGCTTTGCTGCCTCTCTCTCTCTTTTTAATTGTTTATACTGCTGCTCTTTTCACGTGCAAAGCGTCATGGGGTCTCTCTCATCATCATGGGCCCATGCCATGCGCCATCTGTGCGTCTCTTAGATGGTGAACGGCAGGTCCTGGCCGCTGGTGAAGTCGCGCACGACCTCGTCCTTTGTGATGGTCACGGTGCGGATCACGCCGCCCGAGCTGCCGTCACGCGCCATGGCGTGTGCTAATGCCTTCTTCACGAACGCTTGGCACTCCTCCTTGGTCATGCCCGGTCTGTTCACAAGTCATCATGCGTCCGTCAGTACGCCATAAGAGAGGATCCTTGAACACACACAAGGCTCACCTGTAGGCCGAGTCCACGTAGCCATAGATATAGGTGGAGCCGCTGCCGCCGATGGCGAACTCCTGCTCGACCATGGCGCCGCCGATCGGGATGGAGAAGACCTGGCCGCCCTTGATCGGGTCCCACCCGGCGACGATGATGCCGGCCAGCAGGCGGTCCTTGTTGCTGTAGCACAGCGAGCGGAAGAGGTTGGCGGCCGTGTGCACCTTGGGCAGGCGGCCCGTGTCCACAGCATGCGAGCTCAGGAAGTACTTGACGTAGTCCGATAGCGCCTGCGTGTCGGCGGCCGAACCGGAGCGGCAGCAGAACACGCGGTCGTGCAGCGGCGTGAGCTTGTCCGACACGCGGTTGGCGATGTACGTGCCCGTGGAGGTGCGCGAGTCGGCGCCCAGCACCACGCCGCCGTCGAACTTGACGGCGATGATGGACGTGCCGGCGTCGATCTCGCCCTTCTTGAGCATGCTGCCTTCGTCCACGGCGTCCAACATGATCGCTGCTTGCTTCTCTGCTTCTTGGATATGGATTCCCAGACCGAAGGGGGGGGGAAAAGATAGCGGTGCGACAAATGGATTTGAGACAATGCCTCCGGAATATGATCACGTGGAACAAATGTTTTATAAAGAAAACATAAATTTATGAAGGTATTAAAGAAAACAGGTAAGTTGAAGTGGTCTGGTTGTGAAATGTTAAGTGCTTTGCGGTGCTTGCTTGATGCATGGAGGTCTGCAGTATAACTTAGATCCAACATGTTGATCAGCTCAAACAGTGGACAAGCATTTGGTGGGTCTGGACGTCGCGTCACTATACTTATCGAAACTTTGCACAACTTAATCGCAAAACAATCGTTAGTGAACTGTCTAATATTTTCAGAGCTAGGCACATCATCAGAAAGCGTTAGCTGGGGATTGTTTGAGTTCTCAGCACCTAACGAACGATAAGTTGGTGACTCGGGACGCAAAAGCAGATTGCAATTAGGTTATAAAAAGAGAAACATCTTAGACCTCCGTGTGATTGTTGACCGACGACTTGTCGTCCGACACCTGCGGCGTCATGAGCGAGGCGAAGTCGCCCTCAGGCGGGTTGGCAGCCTTGAACACGGGCGAGGGGCCGTGGTTGCTGGCGCCGTTGGTGTAGGCCAGGCCGCCGTGGTACGACATATCAATGCCCGTGACTTCCTTGTCCTCCGACACGCGCAGGCCGACCGTGTGCTTGAGAATCATGAGCAACAGGAACGTCACGACCGACGAGTAGGCGGCCGACACGCACTGAGCCACAAGCTGGTGCCAGAGCTGAATAGCATGGCCGTAGAACACGCCGCCGACAATGCCAGAGTTCACTGAGCTGGTGGCGAAGAAGCCCGTCAAGAGACCGCCCATAACACCGGCGCAGCCGTGGATAGCGAACGAGTCCAGAGTGTCATCGTAACGGAGACGGTTCTTGACGTGGATGGCGACGAAGCCCGTAATAGCGCCAATGATACCGAAGACAACCGAGGCCCAAGGCATGACGTAACCACAACCGGGGGTAATGGCAACAAGACCAGCGACGGCGCCACTGGCAGCTCCGCAAGGGTCCACCTTCTTGTCAACAAACCAGTCAAGGGCACCCCAGGTGAGGAGACCGGCGCAGGCAGCCAGGTGCGTGTTGATAGCGGCCGTGGCGGCAATGCCGTTGGCAGCGGTGGCCGAACCGGCGTTGAAGCCGAACCATCCAAACCAAAGGAGCGTGCAGCCGATCATGACAAGAGGCACGTTGTGCGGCTTGACAGGCTCGTCGTGGTTGTAGCGCTTGCCGACCATGATAGCGGCCACGAGAGCACCGAATCCACTGGAAATGTGGATGACGGTGCCACCAGCGAAATCGAGCGAGCCGAGGTTGGCTTCCCAGCCCTGGGCGACGAGTGCGTACTCGCTGTTGAGCTTCCACGACCACATCCAGTGGGCGAGCGGGTCGTACACGAGCGAGGTCCAGAGGATCGTGAACAGGATGAACGTGCCGAACTTCATGCGGCCGACGATGCCGCCAGAGAGCAGCGCAGGCGTGATCATGGCGAACTGGGTCTGGAAGAACGCGAACAGGATGTGCGGGATGCCCGAGCCGTAAGTGGCCGAGGGCGTCTCCTCCACGCCGTTGTAGAACGCCCAGCCGAAGATGCCGTCCGAGCCGAACGAAGCCGAGTACCCAAAGAAGAAGAACTGGATCGACACGATGGCCATACTACCGAACGACATCATCATGGTGTTCGAGGCCATCTCTTCACCGGCCAGACCGGCGTAGAAGAACGCAACGCCGGGCGTCATGATCATCACCAGCGCACTGGCCGCCAGCATCCACGCCGTGTTACCCGTGTCGATGGCCTGGCTGAGATCGGAACGGGCCTTGGACGCCGGGCTGGAGAAGTTGACGCAGGCGTTCGTGTCCGAGTCCAGGTACTGCGACGCCTCGCAGGTCACGGTGGTGGTGTCGGCCACGGCCAAAGCAATGACCGAGGCCACAGCCAGCGCCGCGAGCGCGAAGCTTCTGCGCGAGAGACCCATGAGCGGCTTCCTGGAGTGAGTCTTTCTTGGGAAAAGCTGAAGTGAGAGACTCTGGAGCATTGCCCCAACGTGGGATTTTCCGCCTGACCCGCCGGCCGATGTCGGCAGGCCCGTCCTCTCTCCTCCTCCTCCTCCTCCTCCTCCTCTCCGCTCCTCCTCCTTGTCCCTGCTCCCCCCTTCCTTCACAGACAGAGCTGCCGTTTTTTTCATTCCGTGTTATGCACGCCCTACCCGCAAAGATTGCACAAGCGGAATCGCTCAGATTGTGAACCCAAAGACCAAAACAAAACCGTGAGACTTTATATGATGGAGATGTATGGCCAACTTGATCGGCGGGATAAAGAACAGTTCTAGGGCGTTTGAGCCAAAACAGAATATCCATAAGTTTTGTCAGGTCTAATAACCTGTTTAACCAAATGTTTAATGTGCATTCCGTTGGTAGACTCCCATCTCCCCGGCTGTGTCCGTGACGCGCCACCACTGGCCAATCAACGTGTTCAGAATGAGCCATGCAGGCTACGTGTCGCTGCGGAGGAGCAAAAAAAGAAGCTTTCGGGCGATAACCCGACATCCATCGAGGAGAGCATCTCCGAGAGCCACAAGCAGGCGAGCCAACGAGGAGCGGTCGAGCGAGCGGAGCAAAGCGAAGGAAGAAGAAGGGATTAAAACTGGGCTTCTGGTCCTGCTGGGACGGTCTGCGAAGTGTTCGCGCAATACGCGACGGGAGAGATGGCAAGTGAACGTTGCAGTTCCGAGAGTGCGCCAGGCTTCACGTGGTAAGCCATTCGGTCTGGCTGCTTTAACTGTCTGAATGGATTTTCAACCAATCAGGACATAGAAATTGATTCAGAATCCCTTGTTATTGGATAAAACCGTATGTTTGGGATCATGAAAAGCCGCTTCGACAGGAGGAAAGACATGTACGGTACTCTTTTGTGAGGGCCAGAGCTGAAGGTCGCGTGACAGAAACAAGACCTTTGATTTGTCGTTGGCTTTCTTACCAAACTGTCAAAGACCCCATTTCCATGCTGTACACAGGTAGACCTCATGTTCTTGTTCCCGATTAGCTTAAGCTTAGACCAGGGCGAAGCACGAGCAACTTATCCTGGCTATTGCGTATCAGCTGTGTGTACGCGCAGTATGCATGGAGTTGCGTCGGTCTGAGCCGTTACCGTGTTATCCACAAAAACATGTCTCCCATCCTCGTGGTTGGACAAACAAATTTTCTCCGTACGGATGGGCTGCGTTTGTGTATACACTTTCCCAACGATTGTGATGCTGTCGGTCGAGAAGTTTG
>JAADVF010000764.1:0-13919 GCA_023334555.1 Elongisporangium undulatum | reverse complement strand
GTCAATATGAGAGTCTGTTTTCAATATAGTACGCTACAAAGTGAGCAGTCTGGTTGTTTATCTTTGAAGAGCTCACTTCGTTCAAGTGTCCCTCTTTTTGTATGTTGCGGCTTTCTTCGCCCAATCCACGAGGATAAAATATAAGTGTTGACCTGAAAATCAGACCAAGTCTCTGGAAAGCATGGTGGAAGAAACTCAAAGTTATGCGGAAATGATAGAAACGAGTAATATTGATATCTTGCTCTCTTTCGGACTGGTTTGACGACTCCAACCGTCTCCAAATTGACAAGCCATTGAAAATCAAATGCACGCCTCTTACAAAACCACCTCCGTTTCATTATTCAGAGAATATTTTTGAGAGGGAGCGCGCTCTTGACGCCGTTGAGAGCAATTGCTAGCGGCAACTGAACGATCAAGGTTGGTGATGCTGCTCAGTTTTTTCCATCAGGGTATTCATATCAAAATCGGTTGAATCCAGCAACACAGTGGTGCCTGTATATTTGAAAGTGGGTCAAAATAGTCACGAAATCATTGACATTGCTGCAATTTCGATTGAAAGTTCTTCAGAATGTTCACGGACGTCCTCCCAGGTTATCTAATCTACAGGAACGCTCCTCTAGCTCTTCTTTTTAAATTGTCAAGGCGCAAACCGCATTCTTCGCAGCACATTTCGAAAAAAGTGATTTAAATGCTGTACCGGTTCGGTACATATTTTTTTTAAACTGGTTCAGCAGACTGCATATGGAGACAACAAAGTCAGAGTACAGTAGTAGACGACTGCATTGATATAGTTATTAAGATCTGGCTGACGCTACTGTAGCAATTTTTGCCAGAGTTCATTCACTGATTTGAATAGGACAGACTATGATTTCAGCAAGCGCGTTAAACTTGAGTTTCTTGATGTGAAGATACAAAAGCAAAGGCAACGGTCACTCAATCATAGCGTCATCTCTTCACCAAATCTATTGGTTGGTGTCAACGAAAGCTCCACTCAGTATGGAGATTTAAAGGTTGACCGGTCCAAAATGCGTATGGTTCACTCTAGAGCTCAATCTCTAGAAGTAGCGCGTGTAGATCTTCTCCCACACCCAGCGCAGCATCCAGCCGTCGGCGTCGTTGATCACCATGGACGAACCAGCCTTCATGATGCAGTTCGGCCATCCAGCCGGAGGCTCATCCGAGGTCTCGTAGAAGTCAGGAAGACCAAAACCGTGTCCCATCTCGTGCGCCACAATGTGCAGCGTCTGGTCGTCGATATCTTCAAGCGTCATATCCTGGTCCACTTGCTCACCCCAGTCGTAGCCGTAGCCAGCCAAGCCCATGCCTTCGGTCAATTGGAGATATATGTCGTAAGGCGTGCCTTCGCACGACGCAAGGTCCGAGTTGGTGCTCAGTCCGTCGCGGTGCTTGTAGCAGTTGGTGGGGCAAACCGGGATGTTCTCATAGTCAACGTCGCTGGTGTAGATCTTGCCGATCGAATCATCGGTCCAATCAAACAGAGCCGAGTCGTTCGTAGCAAAGCCCACGACATCCACAGTGACGTTCTTGTATGGCCAGCAGCCGTAGTCCGCGAGCCACGAGTTCCACTCGTTAAGCTGACGCGCGAGCATCGGAGCGATCTTGGCGGCCGTCGTCTTGGCCAGCGTGGTCTTGCTGTCCCAGCGGACGCAGTAGTCCAGGTTGCCCTTGCCAGCGATGAGCTGGTCGAAGATCCACATCTTGTCATCAGGAACGTACGAGGCCAAGCGGTTGGTCCAGAGCCAGTTGAGCTTATCAGTCGTGATGTAGGTCGTAGGCTCCGAGAACGTGCAGGTGCCGTTGGAGCTGGTCGTGGCAGTGGTTGTGGCGGAGGTTTCCGCCTCGGAGGCCACCGACGCAGTCGACTCGGTCGAGGCTGATGAAGTGGTAGAGGTCGCTTCAGACGCAGCGGACGACGCAGTCACGGGTGTGGCCGTGGTCGGCGTGGGAGTAGCAGTCGTGGGCGTCGGAGTATTCTTGGTATGCTTGCTCTTGCCTTCGACGCAAGTCGGCGAGGACGCCAGGGCCAGGATGAGCGTGGCCAGCACGAGAACTTGCTTGAGCTTGAGACAGGTCGCCATAGTGATGCTTGATTGCAAATTGGGAACTGCCGAGCTGGAATGCGCCTGGCACCAGGGCTCCCCATCCTTCGTGCCCTGCCTGATCCTCCGTATCGCATGGTTCCCCCGAACAAAGGCGCGAAGCAACAAGGATCGCGCGGTCTCCGATTGTGAGCCACGTTGAGCCGGTCCGCTTTGGCGTCGTCATGTTGGTCTGCGCAACTCCGACGCGACAGTAAAGGACTTTTCAGCTCATCGCTTCTGCAACACAAGAATAAGTTCGAGCAATATTTATAGCAACAACGAATCTGATAGCAATTGGTCCTGAGCCAAAATCTGGAGACGAAGGGATAGAGAAAGCTAAAGGCTGATACAAGGTCTGTTCTGATGAACACGTTCTGTGAGGCGAAGAGATTATGCACACCCCAAGCGATGGAAATTTCGCTAAGTTTCGCCGATGCTTGCAGTAAAATCGAAACCAAAACAAAACAGAAAATGACAGAGATTGTATCGAATGCAATATTACCGTAATATACTCATATAAATTATTTTACTGATCCATTAAAACATTTTACGGTTTTGCAACAGCATATCATTCGACTATTATATATATGATGCCTTCAACTACACGTCCTCAAGTCACCATTTGGTTCGTGCCGCCATCGTACACCTCTATACAATATCACGAGCCATGGACCAGGAGCCCTTGTCCCATGGCTCGTGATTTTGTAGAGAGGTGTCCTGAGTCAGCAACACGCGTGTCGTCGTTGTTTGAATATCCCATGACCAACTGGTGCTGAAGCACATTCAAATCGCACTTTCTATACACTGCGGAAAAATCAGAGACAGAGAACGGGAAGCAGCACGAATCAAATGGCGTCATGAGGACAATGCTGCGACAACGACGCTTTGCTGTTCGAGAGGACCGACTGGCTCTCTTGGCTCATGAGCTAGATCACCCAGCTCATGAGCCAAGAGAGTCAGGCGAGAGGGCCCACCCCAGTGGCCGCACTGGAAGGAAAATAGACCTGAGCCCATGGGAAGTGCCCTCTAAGAACTCGAAATCGGGAATTAAACAGCGCCTCTACAGTACACGTGACATAAGGCCATGTGGTGACTGGCATAATGTAAACTGCCCAACTTCTACAGCTCTAATTACTGTATGGTGTTAATAAACCACACAACGCAACTTTTAAGCTGCGCTGTTGTCTTAATTAGAGACATCCGAGTGAACGTCTGTTCCGTATGAACCAAACTTCTAATGCAAATCTCTCGGAGTGGATCTCTGCATCCGAGCGAGCCAGTGCCGGTGACTGTCTATGCCCTCGGCCCCCATGTGACGACACCTGGAGGGTCCCCAGCCCCCGATCTGCGCGTGTACCCTCGTGTGAGAGATGAAGATCACGAACCACGGGGCGCCGCAGTTGGTTCTGGGGAACCATGTGCCGGCTCCTAAGATATCATGAAGACGCGAGCACTTCGGAATGGTAATCCTCCCATCCGATTCGAGCGCCCGGATGTCTACAGTTTTCAACTTGCATGCAAGCGCAATGGCGACGATCCATTTCAAGCTCAAGCACGTTCTGGTGCTGACCGTGTTGCTCTTCGCGCTGGCCTATGCGCCTGCGGCGGTTGACGCCAAGAGCAAACACACCAAGCACACTGCGACACCCACTACTTCTACTCCCACGCCCATGACTCCTACGCCCACGCCGACAACGGCCACGCCCGTGACTGAGTCCTCCGCTGCGTCTGAAGTGGCCTCGACCGCTTCTTCGGCCGCGACTGAACCCACAGCGTCGGTGGCCTCCGAGGCGGAAACCTCTGCCGTTGCCGCCACCACATCTTCGTCTGCCTCCGGGTCTGCGGCCACGGCTGCTACGAGCACCTCATCTGCCTCTACGGCCACAACCACCACGACCTCCAACGGCACGTGCACGTTCTCTGAGCCCACGACGTACATCACGACCGAGAAGCTCGACTGGCTCTGGACCAACCGCTTGGCCTCGTATGTTCCCGACGACAAGATCTGGATCTTTGATCAGCTCATCGCCGGTAAGGGCAACGTGAACTACTGCGTGCGCTGGAACAGCAAGGATACGCTTGCCAAGGCTACGGCCGCCAAGGTCGGCACCATGCTCCAGCGTCAGCTGAACGAGTGGAATGCATGGCTCATGGACTACGGCTGCTGGCCGTACGAAAACGTCACGGTGGCCGTGGTGGGCTGGGCCACAAACGACACGTCGCTCTTTGGCTGGACCGATGACTCGCTGGGCGTGATCTACTCGAGCGACGAGGACGCCGACAGTATCCCGATGTGCCCCACGGTCTGTTACAAGCACCGCGACGGTCTGAACACCAACTCGGACCTGGCTTCGTGCGAGGGCGCCGGCTTTGATCTGTACTTGCAACTGGATGAGGGTATGGGTCTGGCTGGCTACGGCTACGACTGGGGCGAGGAGGTCGACGAGACGATGACGCTCGAGGATATCGACGACCAGACGCTGCACATCGTGGCGCACGAGATGGGACACGGTTTCGGTCTGCCCGACTTCTACGAGACCTCGGACGAGCCTCCGAGCGGATGGCCGGACTGCATCATGAAGGCTGGTTCGTCCATGGTGATCAACGACGCCGACGGCTGGATGCTGCGCTGGGTGTGGGAAAAGATCTACACGCGCTACTACTAGAGATTGGGCGAGTTTGTGTTGTGCGTAAATTGCCACGAATGAATGAGAAATGTTGACTCAAGGCTGCTGGTTTATACTTATAACTATACTCACCAGTCATAGCTCTTTATCAAGTCGCTTGCACCAAATCCCGAAAGAAAGATCGTGTTTTATGACCCTTATGGAGAAGTTAACACGGACTGAATGTGTGGATACATATCCATTGGAGACAGGTGAGTAACGTGGATGAGTGTACAATTGTGACGTGATCTTTATCCAAGTCGTGCTGGCGGATTTGCGCTCACCCACCCACGCAGCTCTGGATGTTGATTCAGCTAGGGCGATTTGCACTTAACGCTATGGAGCTCACTCAGTCTCTCACTTTGCAATCCGCCTCCCTCTCTCAAGATGTTCGCCCTCCGCATGAAGCACGTTCTGGTCCTGGCCGCTCTCGTTCTCGTTGTCGCCTTCACGCCTGCGGACGCCACGCGCAACCCTCGCCCAGGCTACAAGGCCGCCACGCTCAAGGGCACGCAGAGCTCGTCCGGATCGGATGAAGTCGCGACCGAATCGCCGTCCCCATCGCCGAGCCCTGATGCTCTGTCCAGTGTCGCTCAGGCCATCGAGTCCACGCTGTCAAACGCTACGGACGTGTTCCCGGCGTCCACCTAGAGCTCCAACCCTGTGAGATAGTATCGTAAAAGCAGAATACACCACTGATGCACGTTTAACTGTTTGCTCCTTGTTGATGAATTGGGAAGAGAATGTATAGGTTCACGAACGTTAATGCGCTCCGACTTGGCGAGCGACCAGCGCCTTGTAGATTCCGTTGGGGATCGCCATTAGCTGGTCGTGCGTGCCCTGCTCCACAATGGCGCCGTCATTCGTCACAGCGATAAGGTTGGCGTTGCGGATAGTCGAGAGGCGATGCGCCACAATGATCGTAGTGCGCTGCTTCAGCGAGAGCAGGTGGTCCAGCGAGGCCTGCACGACACGTTCGCTTTCGTTATCCAGAGCACTGGTGGCTTCGTCCAGCAAAAGCACTTCCGGATCTCTCAGGATCGCTCGGGCAATGGCAATGCGCTGCTTCTGGCCACCGGAGACCTGGGCACCACGGTCACCAACGTCCGTGTCAATACCGTCAGGGAAGTTGCTGATAAAGTCCCAGGCATTGGCCTTTTTGGTGGCTTCGATCACTTCCTCACGGGTCGCGCCGGGCTTACCAAGAGCGATATTCTCAGCGATGGTACCAGCAAACAGCACGGGCTCCTGGCTCACGAGAGAAATGTGCTCACGCAGCCACGAGACGTTCAGCTGACGAATGTCCGTGCCATCCAGCGTCACGATACCGGCCGCGGGGTCGTAGAAGCGCTCCAGAAGAGAGATGGCTGTGCTTTTGCCGCTTCCACTGGCACCAACCAGAGCCACGGTCTGGCCGCGGGTGATCTTGAGACTGTAGTCCTTGTAAACCTTGGTATCAGGACGCGACGGATAGGCAAACTCCAAGTGCTTAAACTCAATGTCGCCGTTCAAGTGTTCCGGCTTGGCCCCAGCGGGCGAAGTCGCGTCAATTTCAGGCACACGATCGATGATCTTGAACACACGATACGCAGCCAGCTTGGCCGTAGTGCCATCGGTCACGCCTTGGGCAGCCATACCGACAGCGAACATACTCAGCATGATCACCATCATCACCATGAAGAAATCCTGGAACGTGATCGAGCCGTCAGTGATCCAGCGACCGCCAATGTAGAACAAGAACGCGATGTTGAAGAAGTTGATGCCCAGCGAGAAGCCGAACGCACCGCCGCCAATCAGACCAGTCTTCACATCAGACTTCTTGGACACATCCAGGAAGCCAACGTAGGTAGAATTCAGAGCCTTCTCCATGCTGAAAGAAGCCACAGTTCGAATGGCACCGATAGCTTCCGAGAGGATCGAGCCGGCTGCAGTGTCAGCATCATTGTTCTTCTTGCCCTTGCCGCCGCCGCCCATTTGCGCAGCTTGTACGTAGGACACTAGCATCAAAATGGGAGACGTAGCGAGAAGCGTCAAGGTCATCTTCCAGCTGAAGTAGAAGGCGATTCCAAAGGCGATGCCGAGCGAAGCCATGTTCACGAGCGTCTGATTTAGCATCTCAGAGGTCATCGCTTGCAGAGTAGCAGAGTCCGTCGCCAGGCGAGAGATCAACGCGCCAGAAGAGTTTTCATCGAGATCAAACCAGCCAACTTCCTGGTGGAGCATGGCACTGAAGGTCGCCAAACGCACTCGAGACACCAGCTTCTGCGAAGCGACGGCGAAGCCATAGTGCTGCATGATGATCGAGAATCCGAAAGCCAAACCCAAGCCAATGAAACCGAGGGACCAGTAGCGAGCGTCCGTGAGCATCTCGTGCTTGGTCTTGGAGTACGCGAAGAAAAGCACGGTGACCTTGGTGAGAAGAACGCCCCACACGGGGAATACAGCGGCATTCATGATGGCGCCAAAGCCTCCCATCAGCATGTACTTCCACTCGGGCATGCTCATCTTCCAAATGCGGCCCAACGACACCTTTGGGGGCTTGCCGTCGCCAACCTCGCTGTCTTCCGTCGCAACGTCTTGGTCCTTCATACTCCCCCTGCTAGTTTGGCGAGCAAGCTTGAATGAGCCCACCTTCTCCGACGAGAACGAGCTTGATCGGTGGTGCAGCAATGATTCAGGCGCTTCCTCGATCTCATCAGCGCTTGAGCGGTTCTGCGCTTCCACTAGCATGCGGTAGCGGCCGTCCGGGATGCGCATGAGGTCGTCGTGCGATCCTATCTCCACAATCGATCCACCGCTGTGCACAGCAATGCGATTAGCGTTTCGGATGGTCGAGAGGCGGTGGGCGACAATGATGGTCGTGCGCTTGGATGCGGCCAGCAGGCTGTCGAGCGATTCCTGCACAATGCGCTCACTCTCAGTGTCAAGAGCACTCGTGGCTTCGTCCAGCAGCAGAATGGGCGGGTTCTTGATGATAGCACGAGCGATGGCGATGCGCTGCTTCTGGCCACCAGAGAGCTGAGCACCCCTCTCACCGACCTCTGTGGCGAAGCCCTGCGGGAATTCTGAGATGAAGGTGTAGGCGTTGGCCATCTTGGCGGCCTCAAAGACTTCTTCGTCCGAGGCGCCAGGCGAGCCGTGGCGAATGTTTTCCAGGATCGAGGTCGAGAACAGCGTGGGTTCCTGGCCGACCAGTCCCACCTGCTTGCGAAGCCATTGCACATTCAGGTCCTTGATATCGTTGTTGTCAAGCAGCACAGAGCCGCTAAGCGGGTCGTAGAATCGTTCCAGCAGAGACACTATGGTGCTCTTGCCACTGCCACTGGGGCCCACGAGCGCGATGGTCTCGCCGGCTTCGATCGTGAGCGAGTAGTTGCTGCAGACCTTGACCTCCGGACGGGACGGGTACGCGAACGTGACGTTGTCGATCTTGATGCGGCCAGCGACTTGGGGAAGCGTCTTGCCAGTGTCATCGATGGGATTGATCAGCGACTCGCGCTTGATCACAGCAAATACATCAAAGGCGGCGGCACGAGCCGAGTAGATGGCCTGTGCACTGGGCCCAGCCTGGCCCAGCGCCATGGCGCCCATGATGACGGAGAAGAATACCGTGAGCACGCGGCCACCGTCGTAGCAGTTGCTGCCCGTGCACGTGTTACCGTCCAGGCGGTCGTTGGCGACCTTGAGCGCGCCGTAGAACATGCCGCAGGCGTAGGTGCAGAAGACCGTGAAGAACATGAGCCCCGTGCCCCAGCCGACGGCGAAGCCCTTCTTGATGCCGGCCTGCGTGGACAGGTCCAACGCGGCCTCGTACTTCTTGATGAAGTGGTCCACCGAGTTGAACATGTGCACCGTGCGGATGTTGCTGAGCGACTCTTGCGCGATGGCGCCGGCCTTGCCGTAGGACTCGATGCCGGCCTGCGTGGCCGTGGACAGCACCTTCATGGCCAGGTAGGCCGTGGCGGCGATGAACGGCACGAAGGCCAGCAGGACGAGCGTGAGCTCCCAGCCCTTGATGAGCCCGATGATGAGACCGGAGACGGCCATGGACGCGAAGTGGATGCCGTCGCCGACCTTCCGGCCGATGCCGTTCTGGATCGTGACGCTCGTGTCGGCCACGCGCGTGGGCAGCTGCATGGGGTCGTTCACATCGAACCAGCCGATCTCCTTGGTGATGATGGCGCTCACGTAGGCGCTGCGGATGCGCTTGGCCTGGCGCGAGGCCGTGACGGACCAGCACGCGACCTGCGCGAAGCCGCAGAATAGCACGGCGATGCCGACGTAGACGAACTTGACGGCCGAGTCGTTGATGTTGTTGGCCATGGTCTTGGCGTCCAGGGGCTCAGACGGGTTGAACGAGTTGAGCATGCCGCCGAAGAGCAGGATCTGTATGGGTTGGGACACGCCGGCCAGCACCGAGCCTAGCGCGCCGGCCGCCATGAGCCACTTGTCCGTGGCGTCGGCGTACATGAAGAGCTCCGAGAGCGGCACAAGCTTGCCATCGGTCGTAGAGTCCTGCTTGGACGCCGAGTCGCCCTCCACGGGCTGGGTCTTCTGGAAGCCGACCTCCAGGCGGTTAGTCTGGCCGGCCTCGGGCGCCACGCGCGGCGTGTGGGCGGCCGAGTATCCTGTGGCCTGGTAGTCTTCCTCTCCTGCGACCGACATGGTGGCGGATGAAGGGTCCTCCGCTAAGTTTGGGTTCTCTATGCAGAGAGGGAGGAGGCGGATTGCGGAATGGGGAGTGATGGATCAGCCCCGAAGGAACGTCTTGGGGTGCCTTCGACTGAACCACAAGGACCGTAGCGTTCGCTCATTGGCTGAAAATCCACTTGTTTACAACAAAGGGCTGGGCGAGTGTGATTAGCACTCGCATCAGTTTTGAGCTCTGCGCTTTTGACTGAAATACCCGCTTCTCATTGGCTGAAAACCCATTTGATTACAATAAAGGGCTGGGCGAACGTGATTAGCACTCGGCAGTTATTTCTGCGGTACCGTACAGTTGAATTGCCTGATCGTTGGCTCATACAAACTCAAAGTGAAATCTCCTAAAGTGGGACTGGCCCGAACCCTTTTGAGCCTTCCGGGTAAAAATAATTGGGATAAAAACGAGCCAAAGGAAAGATACGACTGAGGGTGGGGGTTGTACTGGGCCAATTGACGTGAATGGTGGTCAATCACCTCTGGAGACTGAAGAATGATGGAACGGACAGTCTGACAGATAAGCTGCAGCAACATCATACAAACTCCTTGTATAGTACTTACATCAGATAAGAGACTTCAGGTCTGTTGCTTTGTGCATACCGAAAGTGTGAGGTTGCGATATAAGACGACTACACGAAGAATAAAAATAGTCAGCATATAGCTGCGAGGTCCGATCTCTTTGAACTCGAGGTGACATGATGGAGAACGCATGTAACCGTTGCCCAAAGATACGGCACGCATTATTAGCGCTGGATATTGTGCTAATATTTATTTGTTTTGCGAGAGCGATAAGCCGTGATGCATTCCCTTGAGTCTTTGAGCATAGATACTGACAACGTGTGATCAGCATCGCCATAGATGGTTTTGGGGGATGTTGTCGTGGGCAAGTCTGTCTCTGAATATACTTGGAAATTGTATGTTGTGTATCGGTAGAATATGACCAATCACCATTCAGTATGCGGTAAGGTTGTTAAACCGCAAATACCTTTATGCATATAGCGAAAATATGCATGTACAAGTCTGCTTCTTGGAATGATCCTTGACCGGAAGGAACAGTCCTTGACCGGACGGAACGATCCGCGAACACCTGTTATTAACACATCAACTGTTTCAGTTATGAATCGTCAATATCAAAGTCCGCGAGGAGTTGGAAATGCATCGGCAGCGAGGCCGGTTCTTCCTCAAAGTAGCTACATCCAGTCCAGTCATTCGTTAGCAAAAAAACAACAGACACATGAGTTCTGTGCAGCCTACCGCTTGAGACTGGTCTCGATATTGCACTGCTGCATCTGTTGACAAAACTCCAGGATCTCACTCCGGATCCACGGCCTCTCCTTGGCGCCGAACTGGTACGGAGTGACGTGGAAGCAAAGTTGGGCGCTGCAGCACAATACGCTGTGGGTGGGTGGCTACTATACGCATACGTGGACAGATTGGCTCCATACCTGAATGCAGGAAGAGAAGCGAGAGATGGTGAGGCTGGAGGAACGACACCAGGCTGCGATCCGTTCCCACCGTCCAGCCAGTGCATTGATCGCAGCTTCCGAAGCAAACACACGTAAGTCACGTGAGAGCACAATGGGACGCAAATCGCTCTTGTACCTGGCTGAGGAATTCTCTCTCAGGCTGACTTTCCGAGAGTGCGTCTTCCTCGTTGTTGTCGCTGGAGTTCTGTTCGTCTGGGATACTCGCTGCTACTTCCGCTAGGAGCTGGTTCAGAACCACGACTCCTTTGCTGAACCCAACCACATAAAGCGGAAGTGTCGTCGATACTATGACTGCAGCAGCAACAAGACGTCAGATTGCTCACTTTAAGACTTCTGGAGTCCGTGATCAAAGCAAACCTTCTTCGGAGCACAACTCGCTTTGCACACTGCGCATCAGAGCCTGGAGATGCTTCACAGCACAACCAGATGAGGGATCTGCACAGCAATAGGGTCAGCATGGTGGAGTCGAGCAGCTCCAGTGCAACAGGACGTACATGAAGTGGCACAGCCGAACTTGTTGGTGCACACGAAGTGGTCGAAGCAGCTGAACGCGCCGTACTCGAAGCGGCTGGGCTGGACCACCCACACAGTGCTCTGCTGGCCAAACTTCTCCACGAGCATACCCGCAACTGCTTCATACGCGTAGTCCGCAAACTCTGCGTGCGATCCTTCCATCCTGCAGCTCAATTGACGTCAGCGCATCCCCACTGAGAGCGAAGCGTCGCAGAGGCTTACATGGCGTCACTGAAGTTCTGAATATCCCCAGGGAAGTAAATCACGTTGCAGCTTGCATTCGGCACAGTAGACACAAGCACCTCGTTCTTCCTGCAGGATTGGCCAGAGACGCGTGAGTCACACAAGCAGCTCCAGCAGTGCACAAGCTGCGCAACAGTGCACGCACTGGTCCATCCATCCGGTGCCGACAACTCGTAGCGCTCGACGCGGGGCGTGGCTGCTCTGCTGCTTCATGCCGGTCGCTCTCTGAAGCAGTGAGCGCCTGACGCGCAGTTGAACCTGAGATGACGTCCTGCGCTGCCTGCCCTCCTCTCCCTTGAACAGCAAGAGGGCACGACTTCTATCCCGCATATGATTGGCTAAAATCAGTTATTGCAGATGTTTGATTGGTTAAATATCCTGCTCGGATGTCTTCTATGAGAAATAGGATCATGTGAGGAAGTAAGTAGTTGCGGGTGTATTTGCCCTAACGTTAATGGAGATTCCGGCATCCAGAGCAGCGCCGTGGATCCTCGTTGAGT
This sequence comes from Elongisporangium undulatum, assembly GCA_023334555.1. Classification (NCBI taxonomy): domain Eukaryota; phylum Oomycota; class Peronosporomycetes; order Pythiales; family Pythiaceae; genus Elongisporangium; species Elongisporangium undulatum. The sequence goes on along the minus strand of JAADVF010000764.1, from coordinate 1,707 downwards.
CAGTTCTGAAGAGCAGTGATGGACACGAAGCCGTTGTTCTCGCTCGTGAAGCGGCCCTTGACGCGTTGGCGCTTGGCGGCACATGCTCGCCGCATGTCCGACACATACGCGTCCGTGGTCTTGGGCACAGGCCGCTGCTTCCGCTTCTCCTTCCAGCGCTCCACGCGACAACCGCGAGCAGCGGCAACCGGAAGAGGAGGGCCGACGAGAAACGAAGAGCCAAGCAACAGCGATGGAGGTCCACACGGTCGAAATGGCGCAGCAGCAACCGCAGCGGAGGAAGAAGCCTGATCAATGCGGACCGAAAACTTGGGCACGAAGATCCGTGAGTCAATCCGAGGCTCGAGCACTGAAGGTTCGCTGGCCACCACTGCTGGCAGGGCACTGCGGAGGTCAAAGACCCGCGCAGACTGCATAGGAGTCTTGAGCTTGTCTTCTTCATCGCCCTCCAACGCAGAGAACAACGATGACACGTAATCCACGTTCTCGGCATCCAACGACGAATCCGGATCGGAAACCAATGGCTCCTGCGTCATGCTCTCCGGTGAACAATTCCCCTCGAGCGAGCTGAACAGCGCATTCATCTCGTCCACATTTTCTGCATCTTCGTGGTCTTCCTCTGATATCTTCTCTCCATTCGTAGGCTGGTCCAGAAAGCTAAACCACTCGGCCATCTCATCGACGTTGTCTGCGTCCTGCAGCTCTTGGTCCGTGGCTAGTGACAAGTCCAACTCGTCCAGCAGTCCCGTCGCTTGGGTCGCATCCAGCTCCGTGAACGCGTCACTGATCTCGTCCACGTTGGTCGCGTCGTCCTCGTCCACGAGGCCCTTGAGGCTTCCAATGACTTCATTCTCTCCGCGGCTGATCTTGGCGAGCAAAGCGCTCAGGTCGTCCGCATCCTCTCTCTCTCGTTCATTCTCAACTTGATACACATCGCTGATCGATGCGAAATCTTCTAATTGACTGCCAACGGGGCAGTCGGCCCCGGACGGACTGCCGCCATGCACAGGCTTCTCGGGCTGCCAAGCAGCTCGGGAACTCTGGACACGGCAGAAGCCGTCGCGGAGCCGATCGAGGCCGTCTAGGCCCCGATCAGCTGACCCTGCTGGGCCAGCGGGGACTGGGTCGATCGGAATCGAATCATGCGGCAGAAAATCGGGTTGCGTGTGGTGAATGACATCCTGGTAGTTCTTCGGTTGGTAGAGACCGGAAGGGAACTTGCTCAGAGTAGAGACCGAAAGACGGCGCTAGCAGAAAGAGAAGAGACGGAAGGCGACTGCGACGACTGGAATGAGGCGGCAATCGGAATCCGAGGGGAGAGGATCTCTTCTCTTGTCAGGTAACGCTCGTTGATGCACGCGCGCGCGGAGAGACCGATGGGACTGGAGCTTATTGCGAAAAGAAAAGTGATCGAACATTTGGGCGAGACGAGCATTGGAAAAACCTCTATCATTTTATGTACTTGTGTGTTTAGTATTTCTCGAACGTTCTAGGCTACCTATGTATTAGCATACATACAAACTCAAGTGATTACCAGCTTTATAAATCAATTATTTAAGGGTGATGGGCACGACAGAGAGGGGTTACAATCAACATGTAGGTTAACGTTATATTAGTACTTTGTGCGTTGACTTTGAAAAGCTTTAGACGAAATGTACTTAGTTAAGGTACAACCCAATTAAGGGGTGAGTGATGGTTGTGACATAC